>UESW01004158.1:0-56183 GCA_900491605.1 Calamus simplicifolius
TTGATGATTAATTTGAATAGTTTCAGATCCTTGAAACTTGATTTTTTATCTCTGAAACTGTTAGAGTCGACTCTAACAGTTTGTGGAGTCGACACCTTAGTTTTTGATGTTCTGTCTAAGCAATTAGAGCCGACTCCGGCTTCTGTAGAGCCGACTCTAATTCGAGCGCTGACAGACTTTCTGGTTCGGAGCCGACACCCAGTTTTCGGGAGTCGACTCTAGGTCGAACTAGGTCAAAAATAAAAAGGCGGAGTCGACCCCAAATCATTCCATCCGTCTCCCAAAACCTCCAAGGAGTTCCAAAGCCTTTCCAACTTCCCCAATCTTCTCAAAACCTTTGATTACACATCCAATCTTCTCAATGGCACCCAAGAGGCGCGGTTTCGTCGGAGGAGCGTCCGTTCCCACGAGGCGACGCACGATTCGGAGGCAACCCTCGCCATCCTCCTCTTCGGCCACTCAAGAAGATCCCCCTCCTTCACCCTCTTCACCCAAAGTAGATCAACTAGCCGGTAAGACTATCACAACTGGAAGGAAGGTCAACTTTGATTTCTTTGAGTCGGAAGGGCTTCACAATAGGAAGATGTTTGAAAGAAATGGGGTGGGAAAAGATTTGTTCATTAGATATCCCCACTTATCCTGCCTTAGTGAGAGAGTTTTACAATGATTTGAGTAGAGGAGAAGGCGGTTTAATCAGTATTGTAAGAGGAACTAGAGTTGTAATAACTGCTGAAATCCTTGGAAATTTGTTGGAAATGCCCACAATTGGTATTATGGAATATCAGCATGATGATAGAAGTGGTGCATTGTCAAGAATTAGGGAGGGATGTAACCGAGTTTGAGGAAATTCTTGCTAATCAATTAAATCTGGAGCTCAGGTTACTACACAACATATGTGGAAGAATTTTATTTCCCCAAAATTGGTAGATTTGAGTACGTCTCGGAGCGAGACATTCTTTTGATGGATTGTATAATAACTGGAAGGCCAGTCAACCTAGCTGGCATGATGATTGGTATATGGCAGAGGCTGCTACAAAGAAAAGATCTACACTGCCATATGGTATGGTTCTGACATTGATCTTTAGAAGCCAAGGTGTGCTAATTATGGATAATGAACCCCTAAGGAAATTAAGGCACACTGACTATTATAGTATTTCTACTATTCATCGGATGGGCTTCAAGAAGTTAAATGGTATCTGGATGAAAGGAGGACGAGAAGAAAGAGCTGAGAGAGATAGAACTGAAGAGGCCAGAGTAGAAGATATCCCTGGACCATCCACTGCGGGACCATCAGTCCCTGATCCATTTATTGCGGGACCATCTACAGCTGGACCTTCAGAAGCTGGACCGAGCACAGTTCCCTCTCCTCCACATCTGTCTGTTACTGCTTCTGGGAGATTCTCTGATGAGCAGATTGGTCAGTTGAGAGCCTTGCTTGCTGAATATGACAGTCAGAGATCTCATGAGATTAATCAATTAAAAGAAGACTTCAATCAGCTAAAAGAAGAACTTAACTCGAGACTTGACATGATTTCCTTTTCCATAAGCAATTCTGTTGAATCCTTTGGTGCTGAACTTCACAAAATCTTTGAAAGGATGGAAGGCATTGCTGATGGCTCGGGATCTTATGTTCATGCAACTGTCAACTGAAGAAGGACATTGACCTTGCAGTCTCACAGATTGAAGCTTGTCTTGAAAATTTTAAGAAATCTCAAAAAGATGATGTAATGGAAATCATAGGTCACTTGAAGAAAATTGTATTCAAACATATCTGACTTTGATTTTGATTTTGATAGTTTGTATTTAGGAATTTTGAGTATCTAATGTATTTCATTTTGGAATGTACTGAATCAACTTATGTAATGTTTCTTACTTATGTAATGCAATTACACATTTTCAAATCTGTCTATGATTGACTGCTTGAATCCCTATGTCTTATTGAACCAACAATTTTCTCTAATAACTTTCTTTATCTAATACTCTCCTTATTGCTGATAACAAAAAAGGGGGAGAGATGGTTGAATATGCAAAAAAAAAAAGACTTGAAATTTTAATGAGAGATGGTTGAATATGCAAAAGAAAGAAAGAAAGGGGGAGAAATGATTGTTTATGCAAAAAGAAAGAGACTTGAAATTTTAATCAGTTCAATTAAAATTCGATTTTTATATAGGGGGAGCTATTCAATGCAGGGGGAGCTTAACAACAAGCTTAATTGCAATTTTCTGTACATTTAGTTTAAATGTTCATAATTGATGGCTTATATAGAACTCATGCACAATTTTAAAAGTTCACTTTGAATATTGGCATCAAATCCTTCATTAAAAATGTTTTAAGCTTTAAAATGACTATAATCTTTAGTTCGAATGAATTTTTGAATGCATATACTCAAAGTTTTTGTTATCATCAAAAAGGGGGAGATTGTTGACCCAATTGATGATTTTGATGATTAACAAAACTATTTGAGTATAACTAATGGAAGGCTCTAATGATTTTGATTAAGTGTTTCAGATTATAAGTCGATTGAATGATCAAAATCAGGAGTTAATCTTGTTCTGGATCGAATCTAATGTCTAGGTAAGATTGCAGACATTAGAGTCGACTCCGAGAATCACAGAGCCGACTCCAGTATCTGGCACGGAAGTTAGAGTCGACTCCGAGACTGTTAGAGCCGACTCTCACAGAAGAAACAGAACGTTGATTTTTCTGGCCCCGACTTAGAGTCGACTCCGGGTCTGTTAGAGTCGACTCCAGAAAAGTTTCTTGTCGACCCCAGAAAAGTCAGAGACGACTCCAGAATAACGGATTTAAAGTGTTTCGAGTTAGAGCCGACTCCAGAAAAGTTAGAGTCGACTCCAACCCACCTGGAACGAAAAATCAAATTGCCAGATCAGCTCTAACGGTAATATTTCTATTTTACTTTATTTCTAACGGATATATTTTGTTACAAGGTACACTCCAACGGATAGTTTTCTTCCAAAAATGGTTTGAAAGAAATCTATAAAAAGGGAAGACTATCATTCAAAAAAAGAACGAGAAAAACAAAAAAAGAGGAAACGGAAATAGAGAAATCCCAATTCAAAAATCCGAAAAAGAGAGAGCCTGAATCTCAAGAGGAAAACCTTCTAGCTCAAATCCACTCCACTCCAAAAAGCTCAAGAGGAATCCAAGGCATTCAAATCAAAGTTTTGGTGGATTTCCCAACTTGGAGAAAGAGGATTCAGTTTCTTGCTTTTCAACCCTTCTCAACTGCTTCAACTGTGAAGAATCGGAGCTGAGGCTTGATTCAACCTAGCAAGGAGAAGAAGAAAAGAAGAAAAGAAAAGCTCAAAAGCCAACCATCTACAAATCAGGCTTTTCTAAACCTTGTTATTCTTATATTTGATTATCTGCTCATTAAGGAGCTTTGTATTGAAAAACAATATTTCTTTGTTTGTATCTAGTTCAATCTGGGGGATTGAACTAGTGGAGGTAGTCTTACCTCGGTACAAGCTTGGTAAAGCTTGTGTTAGGGTTTTTGTGCTGGTGAGCCCTTGAAAACCAGCTGGGTTCGTTGTGCGCCCGGGAAAACAACAAGTTTGAGTTGTGAGCTTGTAAAACAACTCGGCTGTAATCAGGAAGATTATAGTGTGGACCCAAGTGAATCTTGGGAGTGGACGTAGGTGTTGGATACACCGAACCACTATAAAATCTTTGTGTTTGCCGTGCTTCATTGACTCTATCTCTATCTCTATCTTATTCACTGCACTTTGTATTACATTGCTATTGCCTTCATTCATCTTAAGCAAACTATTTTAAAAGGCTAATTTTTTAAAAGAACCCAATTCACCCCCCCTCTTGGTTGTCATCTGGGCCAACAACCGTCCTTACGCCAGCTTACTCCTTTATCATACCTCGGTGGACCGAGTCATCAGATACCTCGTAAACCGAACCTTTCCATACTTCGGCGGATCAGGCCGTTCTCTATGCCTCGGCCCGACCGAGGCACTCAGGCACCTACCTCTGCGAACCATAATGACCAAACAAGGATCCACATAGGCAATCATGCCTATACTACCAGAAGCGGCCTAGAGCCTATATGATCGCTAAATCTGAAAGCGCTGGATAGCCCTCTCGACCGTCGATCCTCTAACTAACAAGATACAGATCCTACCGGCGTCACAACAGAGCCTGATTCGAATCATCGTCGAATCCCAACAACTTTCAGACCTCCTATGACACGCTCAAAGAATCAGGTGATCGCCTATAAATAGCACAGTCCTAGATTCTCTCAGGTAAGGCATTCTTGATGCATTCTCAGCACCACTCTTACTCTATCTCTGCTTACCCCTTTCCGCCATTAACGCTATGCTCGGAGCTCCCAAAAGGCCATCCTGGAGGGACTCTTCAGTGAGAGCCTTCTCCCTATATTTGTTCGTTGTTGATCTTCGCTGACTTGAGCGTCGGAGGGTCTTCCGCAGAGGGCCACCCGCAACACCTCTCGCGTGAGGACTATTTTGCAGGTCCGCCCAGAAGGGAGCCAAATCTGAAGCTCGACTACACTCGAGTCAGAGGACGGATTCCAGCAACAACAATTACTTACATAATAAAATTATATAATTTGAAAACTAAAGTTGAACAGACTAAATGATAACAATAAGATGCCAAATCCAAACTAGAGGAGATGAGAATTCCATATGAGAGGTTCAGCGGTCTTAATTTGATTCCCGGATGGGAAGTCTAAATAATTAATCCAACAAATAGACTACAAGAGGTTCGTTCTTGGTACAGCTTATACGTAAAACAACATCATGTACTGCCACCAATGGTATCAAGAAAAAGCAATGGTCAATGAAGGAATGAAGGAGAGAGTATTAGGGGAAAATACTGTACAGTTTTGGATCATCTTCTACCGGAACCAAAATTCATCATTTCATTAATCTCTTCTATCGTCACGCCTGAAAATTCCTCTTATCTTGGCTTCTTTATGTCAGAATAACTAACAGAAAAGAAAATTCTCAATCAAAAACACTCGTTACAAGAAAGAAGGATTCTTAGAAAAGATTGTTTGTTTCTTGTAATCACTGAAGTAACGTGGAAGAACAAAGGTTGTAGACAATACCGTAGAAAAGACTGGAGGGCAGCCTTCATGAAATACTTCGTGAAATACTTGAGGTCCGGTGCTGGAGTGGCAGGATCGGCTAAACATCGCCATCGGCGCGGCGAGGGGCCTCGCCTACCTCCATTTTGGATGCGAGCACAAGATCATTCACTGCGGCGTGAAGCCGGAGAACATCCTCCTCCATGACAACAACCAGGTCAAAATTGCGGACTTCGGCCTCGCCAAGTTGATGAGTCCAGAGCAGTCCGGGTTCTTCACTACGATGAGAGGGACGAGAGGCTACCTGGCTCCGGAGTGGCTGACCAACTCGGCCATCTCGGACAGGACGGACGTCTATAGCTTCGGGATGGTGTTGCTGGAGATAATAAGGGGGAGGAAGAACCGGTCGGAGGAGAGCTGGCCGGCGTCGAGCGGGTCGAGCGGTGGGGTGACCGGGAGATCTGATTATTTTCCAATGGTGGCGGTGGAGGGGCACGAGATGGGGCGGTACGAGGAGCTGGCCGACCCGAGGCTAGAAGGGAGGGCCAGGGGATCGGAGATCGCAAGGATGGTGAAGGTGGCGCTTTGCTGTCTCCACGAGGATCCGGGGCTGAGGCCGAGCATGGCGGCGGTGGTGGGGATGCTGGAAGGAGTCGTGCCGTTATGGGAGCCGCGGGTGGACTCGCTCAGGTTTCTGAAGGTGTACGGCCGGGCTTCTGGTCGGAGGGGAAGGTGGGGAGTGGGGGTAAGGGTACTGGATCGGCGACCAGCGGCGCCGCCACCACCAGTGGGTCGTCGTCGTCGCCGGCGGTGTCGTACCTCATGTCGTCACAGCAGTTGTCCGGTCCGAGATAGTGGCGGGCCGATGCGGTGGCAATACGATCCGTGCAAGGAGTGGGACCACACTCGTGTAAAAATTTCGCAGCGGGAGTTCATTCAAAAATGATTTACTGGTCTTGTCAAATATAACTATATAATTTTTCAGAGAATATATTGATGTAATTTTGTATGCTAATTTTATATAAACATATTTTTTAATATCTTCAGCCTATCCAGATCAAAAGTAATTTTTTTTTACTGTAATTAAACTCTTGTATCTAGTTTTATTTAATTAATTATATCAATGTATTAAAATTTTTTATAAAATATATTTTTATTAAAATGATACTCACATAATTTTGGAATTCATAACGAATTTTATAAAATAAACTTTAATTTTTAATATTATATTCACTTTCCACCTCTTTCTCAGTTCTATCATTTCAACACCAGAGGCCGCGACCCACTAAAATGCAAGAATATTATTACATGATCATCATAGGCTGTCTGTATGCGTTGCCGTTGAAATGGAAAAGATTAAAAAAATCCGGATGGTGCCAGATGGATACAGCTTTTAATTAATAAGACTGATGTCAGGATGGATACAGGTTTGAAATTAAGATGCCTGCGAAAACGATAGTTATTGTAGTTTATAAAATGAAATGCGCCCCGAAGATGCCCAAGGCCAATCCCTTATTGTGACATGCGCAAGGTATGATAGCTTGATTATAATTTTTTAAGTTAAACGAGACAATGTCATCAGATTACCTTAAAATGACGAGTATCACGTGGATCGGATGTATATAGAATTTTTTTTATTTTCATAGAAAATAAAAGTACTTAAAAAACTTGTTTGATAATCAAAAATAAAATAATTTTTTAAAATAAAAGCCTTAACTAATAAAAATTACAAAATGTTTAAAAGAAAGAAGGAAATAAAAAAATAATGGTTGACGAAATTGAAAAATGGAAGTGAATGATATTACTTCTTTTTTGGCCTATCATTTTATTTATAATAAAATTAAAAAAATAACTTTTATTTGCATTTGTTAAATATATTTTTTTAAAATAAAAAGTAAAAAATAAAAATATTTTTGAAAACCTAACCAGCTTGAGAATCTCTATTTAAAAAAAATATTCTCTTAGGCTTAGAAGTTTACCTGCCAATTCTTAACTTTAATTTGGTAGTTGGATATATATATAAGATAGAAGGACAACTGTAGATAAATTCTACAAAAGTGACCTCACTCTCTCATTTCTCCCATTCTCATAGCCATGATGCATACCATTAGTTTTGACTTAAAAGGAGCAATAGTTCTATATTTTAAATTAAATAAACATATAAATGTCAAAATCCTATAAAATAATTTGTTATAAAAAAGGACACCCAATAATGCAATACAATAAAAATCATATAATTTCATATAATATCATGATTAGCTAACATATTTAAGACTTAGAGCATAATCATTTTAGGTAAATTTATTTTTTTATGTGATTAACAAATTTGATTTATCAATACACATACATTAATGAAAATTATAATAATATTGATAAAAATAATAATATATTATTATTGGTTGATCTAATCTATCAGTGGTTCAGTACACTCGTTGAAAATGATATTTGATGGAGAGAAAGCTGCTTTTTTTTTAAAGCCACATAAATAATCAAGGTGAAGGCTATATGAACGGTACCCATTAGCTATCGTTATCATTCTGAAATTTAAAGTTGAAAGCAAAAAGATTTTTATTTTTTATATTTAAATAAATTTTATATTTTGATATATCAAATTTGCATCAGAATGATACGATTATTCTGTATAAAATAAAAGAAAATCTATGTCACTGTTATCCCATGTGGTTACGTCTCACCTGCTCTAGTTTGTGACAATACTTGAGGAGATAGCCACTTTCGCTCCTTGGAGACTACGCCTTCCTGGAATACCTCATCTAAAAGGAAAGAGTTGTTTTGGAAAGAGGCCGCCGGTAGCAAGGTGAAGGCGACACCCAAAAGCCTCACCAAGAAGAACAGGGTGGGCCATCCCAACCCCCCACAGTTCCTTCCACAGCTCCCAAGGCCGCCCCGGTGGAAGAGCCGAGGAGGGAGGATCCTCCTGCCGCAGCATTAGTAGTGGGGGTTTCTTCCGCTGAGGCTGAGGTGGAGCCGTCTAGGGAGGAGCCTTCGACTGCCGCCAAACTCGGAGGTGAGACCGCACCGGGAGCGAGGGCTAAGACGCCTCCGGTGGTGGATGTTGAAGAGGATGCCCTGCCTGCCACCCAGCCGACATCGAAGGAAGGGGAGGGACCTCCCACCAGCGAGCCTCAGAGTTGACCTTCCCAAATGATAGCGATGAACCGGGGCCAGCTGGCGGAGAGGATATTGAGGCGCTCCAGTCTCCCAACCTTCCAAGATGAGCTTCATCGCCAACCAATCGCCGGTGTTTTTGACAGTCTCTTTACTGTCGCCTTCCAGGTAAGTTCATCGATTCCATCTCTTTTTCTTACTTAAACACATGATGTGAGGACTTGGGCCGAGCCCTTACTAGGTTAATTCATACAGATGTCCAATGGCCTTTTCGTTCTTCGGGAGGCCCATGCTGAGTCCGTCAATAGTTGTGGGCACGTTCAGGATGAGTTGAACGCCGCCAAGGCCCGGGCCGATAGCCTGGCCAATGAATTAGCTGAGGCGCGGGCTCGAGAAGAGAAGGCGGCTGGCGACCTCCGAATTGCCCAGGAGGGGAACAATTTTTTGAAGACCCAAGTAGAGGTCGCCGAGAGTAGGGCCAGGGTCACCGAGGCTAAGCTTGTAGATGCCATGACGAGGCTTAGGCCGACCAAGGAGAGGCTAGAGGAGGCCCTCCTCAAGTTTGATCAGCTGAGGAGAGGGCCGACAAGGCTGAGTTAGAGGCTCGGGTCACCATGGAAAGACTGGCCATCGCGGAGGCAGACACCCGAGCCTCCTGGGATGGGAAGGCCATTGTGGAGGCCAGGGCCCAAGAGGCTGCGGAGAAGCTGACCGCCGCCGAGACCCGGGCTATGGAGAGGGAGGTAGCTGCTGAGGCCAATTCGAGAAGCCGTGGAAAACTACAAAAGCTCCATAGATTTTCCTGCAGAGTTCAGTGAGGCGGCTCTCGATGCTTTTCCTAGGGCTTTGAGAAGTGCAAAGAGAAAGTCTCCTGGGTCTTTAAAATAAACGGCCTCGAAGATCTTTAGCCCGAGGATGAAGAAGAAGGTTAGGAGGGTGGCAACACTAAGAATGGGTTGGGATCCTCTGAGCCTTGAGGATCTTCCTTTTGCTCTTCTTTCTTTTTACATTATTGTAATCCGACTACATTCGGCCTTTTTGTAGAACATTGACACTAAATTAATGAAAAGAACTTTTTTTCAAGTATAAAAGACTTAGCTTTTTGTAGCGTTTTTAATCTGTTGGTAATCATGTCTTGGCTTTAGCCTTTGGATGCACCTTTGATCTTTTAAGTGCATTTGGCGAGTTAGCAATTCGGTATACGGACCTCATAGGAATGCTTATGCTTGGCTTCCTCTTTTAGGCTTTTTCCAGAGTGTTCCTTGAATGCTAATGCCGGTCCTCGCCTCGAGGGTTGATGCCGGCCTAGAAATTGACTTGGGACCGCCGAAACCATAGGACTTGAACTGCTTCAGGGGTTTCACGCGTCGGCCCGAGGGTGTATATGATCACAGGGCCGCTAAGGTCCTTTTGAAAACTACCACGTGGGTTTCTCGTGCCGGCGTGGGAGTTTGACTCAGGACCGCCGGAACCATAGAACTTGAACCGCCTTGAGGTTTCTCGCGTCAGCCCAGAAGTTTAACTCAAGACCATCGGGACCATAGGACTTGAACCACCTCGAGGGTTTCTCGTGTCGGCCCCGGGGTGTCTATGATCGCGGGGCCGCCGAGGTCCTTTTGACAACTACCATGGGGGTTTCTTGCACTGGCTCGGGAGTTTGACTCAGGACCGTCGGAACATAGGAGTTGAACTGCCTCGGGGGTTTCTTGCGCCGGCCCAAGGGTGTCTATGATCATGGGGCCGTCGAGGTCCTTTTAAAAACTACCACGAAAGTTTCTCGCACTGGCTTAGGAGTTTGACTCGGGACTGCCGGGACCATAGGACTTGAACCGCCTCGAGGGTTTCTCGTACTGGCCCGGGGTGTCTATGATCTTGGGATTGCCGAGGTCCTTTTGAAAACTACCACGGAAGTTTCTTATGCCGGTCCGGAAGTTTGACTCGGGACCGCTAGGACCATAGGACTCGAACCACCTTGGGGGTTTCTTGCATCGGCCAGGGGGTCTCTATGATCGCAGGGCCATCGAGGTCCTTTTGAAAACTACTATGGGGCTTTTTCATGCCGGCCCAGGAGTTTGACTTGGGACTGTCGGGACCATAGGAGTTGAACCACCTAGGGGGTTTCTCGCACCGGCCCGGGGGTGTCTATGATTGCGGGGCCACCGAGGTCCTTTTGAAAACTATCACGGAGCTTTCTCGTGCTGGCTTGGGAGTTTGACTCGGGACCGCCGGGACCATAGGACTTGAACTGCCTCGGGGGTTTCTTGCACCAGCCCGGGGGTATCTATGATCACGAAGCCGTTGAAGTCCTTTTAAAATTTTCTAATCTCAATCGAGAAAATGGAATTGAAAGTTTTTATTATAATATTGGCTAAGTACACTCACTATTGGTAGTATCGACAAAGGTTATCCGCATTCCAAGTATGCAAAGTTATCCATTCGTCGAGCTCCTCAAGTCGATATGCCCCTTGATGAAGTGCCTCGATGACTCGATAGGGCCCCTCCCGATTAGAAGATAGTTTGTCTCCTTCAGTTGGATTAGATACTTTAGCTTTTCTGAGGATTAGGTCCGCTGGGCGGAATATTCTGGGGCAGACTCGGGCATTGTAATATCTCACTGCTCGTTGGCAAAAGACAGCCATCCTGAGCCACGCTTAGTCTCGTGCTTCATCGATGAGGTCGAGGTTAGCCCTCAGTCGATCAGAATTATCTTTTTCATTATATGATTCCATCCGAGGGTTGAAAAAACCAATATCCACCAGGATTACTGCTTCAGATCCGAAGATGAGGCTAAAAGGAGTCTCCCCTGTGGGGACTCTTGGAGTCGTATGATATGCTCATAATACACTAGGGAGTTCCACCATCCATTTGTCCTTGAACTCATCCAATCGGGTTCTAAGCCCCCGAAGGATGGTCCGATTCATGACTTATGCTTCTCCATTAGTCTGTGAATGTTCGATAGAAGTGAATCGATAGCAAATACCTAGTTTGGCACAAAAGGCCTTGAATGCAGCATTATCGAACTGGCGACCATTATCAGTGATGATAGTATGGGGAAGGCCAAATCGGCAGATGATAGATTTTTAGAAAAATATATTCACCTTGCTCTCAGTGATTTTGGCTAACGCCTCGACATCAGCCCACTTGATGAAGTAGTCGATGGCGATAATTAAAAACCTTCGTTGACCTGAAGCCGGGGGAATGGTCCAAGGATGTCCATCCCCCACTGAGCAAAAGGTCACGGAGCATAGAGCGAACTTAGTTGAGAGGTTGGCTATCGTTGGATATTAAAATATCGTTGGCAACTATCATACCTTTGGACTAGCTCAGCAGCGTCCTTCTGCATAGTAAGCCAATAATATCCCTGGCGAAGAGCCTTGTGCGCCAGCGATCTACCCCCCAGCTGGTTTCCACATATACCCTCATGAATCTTCCTGAGAATATAGTTGGCATTTGTAAGACCAATGCATTTGAGGAGGGGATAAGAAAAAGACTTCTTATACAATTGCCCATTCAACAATACAAAATTAGGGGCCCTCTATTTGAGTAGCCTGACTTCTATGGGGTCAATAGGAAGAGTACCATCAGTGAGGTAACAGATGTAAACATCCATCCATATGGCTCTTGTGTAACCAATAGAACATCTTCCATTGCATCAATAGCTGGGACCTCCAGGTACTCAACATATGTTCTTCTTAACGTATCGTCAGCCGAGGTAGTCAGCCGCGATAAAGTGTTGGCTCTGGCATTTTTTCCCCTAGGAATATAACTGATAGTGAAATAAGCCAATGAAGAAGTCAGTGACTTGACCTTATTTAGGTATCAAGACATAATAGGGTCTCGGGCTTCATATTCCCCGATGACTTGTCCAGAGATGAGCTGGGAGTCAGTGAAGGCCCTGAGGCATTTTATTCTGAGCTTTCGAGTGAGCTTAATTCTGGCCAATAAAGCCTTATACTCAGCTTGATTATTGATAGCTTTAAAAAGAAATCAGAGAGCATACTCCAGCACTATACCTTTCGGATTTGCAAGAATGAGACTAGCTATGCTTCCTTGAGAATTAGAAGCGCTATCAATATGAAGGATCCAGGTCTCCTCTGCATCTTTCTCAGCGTTTGGACACACCATAGGGAAGTCCCTAGGTTGCTTTTCTATCCAGATGCACTCCATCAGAAAGTTTGCTAGCACCTGGGACTTCAGGGCAGATCGGGATTGAAATGAAAGATCAAACTCTTCCAATTTAATGGCCCATTTAGCTAGCCGATCGAAGGTGTCAGGATGAGCCAGAATAGCTCTGAGAGGCTGATATATGAGTACCATGATCAGATGGGCTTGGAAGTATGGTCAAAGATGCCGAGCGAAGATAATCAGAGCAAAAATAAATTTTTTAGTTTTGAAGTACCTAATTTCCATGTTGTGAAGTACCTTGCTGGTATAGTAGATAAGTTTTTGCACTTCGTCGGGTCAAGGTACATCAGAACAAAGCCAACTACCTCTGGGAAGGCAGCAAGGTAGAGAAAGAGCTTTTCCCCTTCTTTTGACTTCGATAGCAATGGTGGCGTAAATAGGAATTCTTTTAATTCCTTGAAGGCTCTCTGGCAGCTCCCCGTCAACTCAAAGTTGTCCACCTTGCATAGAGATTTGAAGAAGGGCATGCATCTCTCAGTTGATATTGATAGAAACTGGCTTAGAGCGGCCACTATCCCGATGAGCCACTGTACCTCCTTCTTATTAACTAGTTGCCTCATATCAAGAATAGCCTGAATCATCTTCGAATTTGCTTTGATCCCCCATTGGGTTATCAGAAAGTCCAAAAATTTTCCAGTGGTGACCCCAATGCACATTTGCGAGGATTAAGCTACATTTGATGGCACCGGATATTATTAAATGTCTCTTCTAGATCGGCAATATGATTGGCAATGCAGGTGCTCTTAGTTAGCATATCATCCACATGCACCTCCATGTTGCGCCCAATCTGGTCTTTAAAGACCTTATTCATCAATCTCTGGTAGGTAGCCCCTGCATTTTTCAATCCAAAGGGCATTACTTTATAGCAGTAGATGCCTTTCTCAGTGATGAAAAAGGTATTTTTTTTCATCCATCGGGTTCATCTTTATTTGGTTATATCCAGAGAAGGCATCCATGAAACTGAGGAGCTCTTGACCAGATGTGAAATCCACCAACTGGTCAATCCGTGGCAATGGAAAGCTATCCTTAGGACACACTTTATTAAGATCAGTGAAATCGATACAGATTCTCCAACTTCCGCTGGCCTTTCGCACCATCACCACATTGGCTAGACAATCCGGGTATTGTGCTTTCCGAATGTGGCCAGCGGAGAGTAGCTTATTGACCTCTGCATCAATGGCTTTTTGTCGCTTGGGGAAGAAGCTTCTTTTCTTTAGGCAGACATGCCAGAACTTCGAATCAATATTAAGCTTATGAGTAATTACCTTCGAAGGGATGTCGGACATGTCCGATGCTGATCATGCGAAGACATTTGCGTTCGCCCATAAGAAGGTGAGGAGTTGATTCTTCATCTCCAAGAAAAGGAGCTCACCAAGCTGCATAGTCTTCCTAGGGTCATCCCCCAATGGATGGGATAATAAGCGTAGAGGTGGGCATTGGGCCGTGCCTGGAACGGCACGACCCAGGCCCATCGTGCCTTTAAAATTATCGTGTCGTGCCTGGCACAACCCAGTAACAAATGGGTCATGCCAGACACGACATGATAAAAAATTCAGGCCCAGCACGACCCGTGGCCCATTTTAGGCCACGGGCCGTGCTGGGCCTAAACCGTGCCGGGCCTAGCACGGCCCACATGGGCTGTGCCCAGGCATGGCTCAAGCAGTGCCTAGGCATGGCCGTGCCTAGGGCCCTAGGCACGACCGTGCTGGCAGTGCCTAAGCACGGCCGTGCCGTATCGGGCTAACGAAAAAAATTTTTGAGCCCAGCACGACATGGTTTACTGGGCCGTTCCTGGCATGGCCCATGTGGGCCTAGGTCGTGCCGTGCCATGGGCGGCACGACCCAGTGCCTACCTCTAAATAAGCGTTTGGCTGGCTCACCCCTTCTTTCAAATTCTCTGGGGTTGAGCAGCACTGAAGTCGTTGGAGTCACCATCTCCTGAGGGCTGGGAGCTATATGATAGCATATTTTCATAGGATTTTGCTCCCCATACATCTCGTCGATCCCTTCACTGGTGGGAAATCTCACGAGTAGGCGCTTGGTAGATATCACTGTGTCCAAGAGGTTTAAACCTAGTCGATCAAGTATGGCATTGTATGCAAGAGGTACTTAGGCCACTAAGAACCTCATCAGGACAGTGCTCTGACATGGCGAAGATCCTGCCGTGACTGGCAGGGTAATTTCACCTTCCACTCTCACTGAATCTTCGATGAAGCTAATCAGAGGTGTGGTCACCAGTTGTAGGGAGTTGGAAGATAAATTCGTCCGAACAAAAGCATCATAAGTAAGGATGTCCATAGAGCTCCCACTATATACTAATATTCTTTTTATAGGATGCTTAGCTATCGTCATAGAGATGATTACACTATCATCATTTAGATTGCCCCCCCTGCTAACTCCTTTTCAGAAAAAGGGATTACATTTTCTACCCCCTCATCCTCCCTTGGTCTCTTCGAAGATGAGGTCGTTTCCCATGAAAGTATGCCCACCGTCCATTCCGTTGGAGTATTATCAATGTTGACCTGAACAGGTGGAGGCCCCATCAGAGCTGGGACGACTGGAGGCCCTCCCTTATGGATAAACTTTCCAAGATAACCCCACTGGATGAGCTCCTCGATGGCATGCTTTAGATTATGACAGTCTTCAGCATCATGGCCATAATCTCTGTGGAAGCGGCAATAATGACTCCGATCGCGGGCGGCGCCTATTCTCAAAGGGGGAGGGCGCTGGAGATAAGACTTACCTTCAATCTCCATAAGAATATGAGACCTAAGGGCGAGGAGAGGTGTGAAGTTCTCTTCTCTGGGGACGAAGTTTCGGCACCAGTTGTCTGGCTGGCGTGGAGGCTCAGATTTCTTGGGGGGTCGGCTTGGCTTCGCGCGGACCGGTCTTTTACTAGGCCCTCTCTCTGTGCCTCTCCAAGTAAGATCAGCTTCATCGGCACAAATATATTTCTGTGCACAAATTAAAAGCTCGGCGTAGGAACTAGGAGGCTTCTTGTCCAATGAGTAGGTGAAGCGAGAGGGACGGACGCTTCAAGGCCAAGGTGGCCACAGCATCATCAAGGTGGTAGATCTCGAGGGCCACCGTCTTGAATCAAACCATAAAATCCTTCAAAGTTCTCCTTCCTTCAGCTGATCGAAGAATAGACTGTCCCCTATTTGAGAAATCTTTTGGTAGGCATCAAAGTGTGCTAAGAAAGCTTTTTCCAACTATCGAAAGGAGTTGATGCTGCATGGGAGAAGACGAAAATACCAAGCACGTGCAGCCTTCCGGAGGGTAGCAGAAAAAGCAATACATAAAAGGGCATCAGTTGCCCCTTGAACTTGCATGAGAGCTTTATAACTCTTCAGATAATTCAGTGGATCCGTAGTGCCATCATAAGGATCCATCTAGAGAATATAGAATGTATGAGAAACATGCTCTTCCATAATCCGGCGGGTGAGGGGTGGATGAGTATCATAATCCATCTCTGGTTGATTATTGAGTTTCTGACTGAGCTCCTCCAACCGCCGGTCTTGTACCTCCAAATGCCTCTCCATCTGACAATTAATGTCTTCGGCCGTTGATTCAGAAGACAAATGGGGAGCGTGGTGGTGATGGTGGTGTGTCCGCCTGGGCTCCTTTCCCCATCTATGTTTAGAGGAGGGGCTACTTGAGTGGCAGGTAGAAGACTGCCACCTTTTAGAAGTTTCTTGATGGTGGTGGCTGAATGGAGCATAACGATGGCGATGCTCCTCCGAAGAAGGTCTTCTATAGGTAGATTGTTGACTGGCCGGGGAGCTGTAGCAAGTGGTATGGGATGCTCATGTAGCTGCAAGCAGCCACCGGTTACTGCCCTTGCAACTCATGGACCATCCCAACAAGAGCTTGGACTTGCTGGGTAAGAGTGGCCAGTTGTTCATGGGGAGTAGATAAGACTGATGGCAAAGAGAGAACAGAAGGATCAGCTTCCGGTTGCTCAGCGTGGGGGGAATGCCCCTCAGTATAACTGGCAGAAGCCTCCTGAATATGTGTCATCACCATTATTGTTCAAGAGAGGGCAAGCTTAAAGTTTAGAGTTACAGAGCTATCCCTTTCTGATCAGCACTGCCGCATGCCCCCTACCTGGCGCGCCAATCTGATGATGCCTAATTACCTGAGCTAACGTCCTTGAGCATCAGTGAACAGGTCGTGACCTTGCTGAAGAAGCTTTGCCTCGACTCCAAGATATGCAAGAAGTCCCGAGGACCAGATATTCCGGTAGGGATCCTTCGACGCTTAAGTTAGTGATCAGAATCACAGCCGTGAGCTTGAAGAAGCTCGAATGAAAGTTAGGAAAAATATGAGAAAATTTTCTAAGTGTTTGCTTCAGTGCTCATACCTTGGTCAGAGGTCCCTCTTACCTGTTTTGTTGCTGCTTTGGGTATGCATGGCTTGCTGGGTAAGATTGAAATATCATAATGAGCCATGCTTTTTGCCAATGGAATGTCAGAACTAGTGGGGTTGGATTCATTCCATCTGAATTGGGTGTGTAGTACTTTATGACAGATGATCACCTTTTGAGACTTATCTGACTAGAGTAATTAAAACTTTATAATGAATGGTGACTTTTTAAGTTCATCTGATCCGGGCAATTAAAGCTTCATGATGGATTATGACTTCTTGGGCTTATGCCAGAATCAGCAGAGTTTGTCTTATTAGACATAGTTTGTCTTATTAGACATATATAAACCAAAGATGATTGGTGAGCCTATTCTTATCAGAAACGAAGGCTTGTTCGGAAAGTCAATAGTTGGGTTTAGGAATGAAAGGGAGATGAGGCTGCATAAGAGCCGCCTATGAGTTGGAGCCGTCTCTGAGCCGCTTTGTGAACTGGGGCCGCCTATGAGCTGGGTTTGCCTCTAAGCCGCTTTGTGAACTGAGGCTGCCTATGAGTCGGGACCATCTAGGAGCCGCCTATGAGCTGGGACGGCCTCTGAGCCGCTTTATGAATTGGGACCGCTCAGGAGCCGTCTATAAACTGGGGCCACCTCTGGGCCGCTTTGTGAATTGAAGCCGCTTAAAAGCCAGGACCGTCTAAGAGCTGCCTATAAGCTGGGATCATCTCTGAACCACTTTGTGTAGTCGTTAAATAATTTTGACTGTTATTTTATACGTGACTCTTATAAGCCGCATCATATTTTTCTCCCATGTTGACTTCTTGGTGGTTTCCCACTGTTAGAATAACCAAGTAGAAGATACATGAGGAAGGAAAACAAGTAAAGAGAGGCCCTTTGGAACGAAAAAAAAAAGCTAAAAATGAAGTGAGTAAAGATGTGAAAAAAATTAATCTTGGCCACTAAGATACAAAAATATGTACAAAAAGTGAGAAAAAGATTGGTTCTTTACCGCAGAATCATAGAGATAAAATAAAGAAAAAAATTTAAAATTTAAAAGATTATTTTTTACCATAAGAACATGAAAAAAACGAACAAAAAGATCAAAAAAAAATTCTATCGGCTTTCTTGCTCGTGGAGCGCCTTGCACTTCTTCTGATGAGGCCTTCGTGCTCCAGCCGCTCAAATTGCCAGTAGAGCTCAATCCCTTGGGCGTCCTCCTCGACGGATTCCAGATGGTCCATCTCCCTATCAAACTGTAGCCCGTAGCCCTCTCTCCTCCTCCTCCTCCTCCTCCTCCTCGCCTCCTTCCTCTTATTTGTCAGCCTCCTTGCATTGTTCCTCTTCTCATTTTCTTGCATCCCCCCTCGTCCTCCTGGAGGGGAGGCCGGTGCTTCGTTTGAAACCCTAGATGCGGAAGCGTCGTCCTCCATGTAAAATCGGGGATCCTCTTCATCGAGCGGAAGCGGAAGATGAAGCAACAGGGTTTTATAGAGTCAAGGAAGTTGATTTTCGGCTCTGTGGCAATCAGTCATGTTTGAATAGTATTGTTGCCAAATCACTTGCGACGGACGTCGGGTGAACTGAGATCTTCACAGGCATTCGAGAATACAGAGGGGTCACTGTCTTTTGTCTTCCTTCGAGAGCCTGCAAAAAGTTCCGGACCAGTGGTTCCGGCGGGGACCCTCCGATGCCCAAGTCAGCGGGTTGCAGAACATGAATGTTTATGAATAAAGCTTGAAAAGAGAAGCCAATCCCCCTGCCTTGAGCTGGGGTCCTCTTCTTATACCTCTCTCGGGGGTCACGTTTACCTCTCCTCCTTAGAACTGTCCAATCTCCTTTGATGGGATGAGGTCCCTTGAACGGTAAGTGGGTGAGCCATTGCTGAATGGGTGCCGTGTATGCCGGTAACCGCGGGGCGCACTAGGACCTGCCCGTAATTTCAGCGAGCGAAATACACGGTAACGGATGTCTCAAATCTTGGGGTCTGTTACTTGAAGTGGGTTTTAGTGTACTTTGGAAAACAAGGCACCAAGTTAGTTAAAGCCGGAGCTAGAGACCAGAGCCGTAGGCCGGAGCCGACGCTGGAGGCCGGAGCCAAAGGCCAGAGCTGGAGGCTGGAGGCCAGAGCCAAAGGCCGAAGCCGGAGGCTGGAGCCGATGCTAGAGGCCGAAGCCAAAGGCCGGAGCCGGAGGCTGGAGCCGATGTTGGAGGCCGAAGCCAAAGGCCGGAGGCTGGGGCCGACGATGGAGGCCGTAGCCAAGGGCGGAGACAAGAATTTCAACATCCCAAAAATGAGTTATCACATCATTGATTCCGAAAATTGCGCAGGAGTTATGATGCCGTCCAGAGGAGACGATCAGCCGTATCAGATGCCCCCCGCCCTGAGATGGGTGGGCGCACAGTCACCAACAAAAGGGGTGTTAATATCCACCAGGCGGCTGATCTCCGTGATATCATTTCGTCTGCTCACGCTGTTAGGATTGGGGAAGATTTTTCTTGGGCGAGGAGTTGTAAAAAGATGAGCGTCATCATTGCGGTAAGGACACCGCCACCTTTTTCATTGGTGGTGTTTTTCGCGTTTCTGGCGCCGATGGGCTGCCGAAACGGCTTCCAGTGGAAAGCAGGCATATGGCCAAATCTGACAACCACGAAACGATTTGGAATGGGGTTATAAAAGGGAAAGATCGTCCTTATCCTCCAGTCCCACCTTCTCTTACGTTACAACCGCCTATCTTGAATCCGCAAGCGTCCGTCTACCTCCTGTTTACGTTCTCCTTCTCGTGCTCCTTCAGTCTCGGTTCGAGCTTTCTAGGTTAGTTCCCATGGCTTCTTTGCCTTCCTGTTCTATTTCCGATTCCGAGGGTCGTTCCCCCATTCCTTCGCAACCTTCTATTTCCTTACCTAGTCATTGGACCACCCCGTCTTCTGACCACATTTCGTCTGAACGACGGTGGTCGGTTGGACACCCCATAACTAGGGGTCGACCGACCGTCGGATGAACCTCCCCCCGACGCCGTCCGGCAGCCGCTGGTCCCTTCAGCATTGTCAAGGAGTCCCCCGAGTGGACTGCCTCTACTATGTCCACTCAAGACATAGTGAACCTAGGAGCCAGATATAACTTCCCACCAAACCTACGTCTGTCCTACCCTGCTCCTAATGACAGGGTAACCTCTTCCCGTCCCGGAAGGGTTGCCTTGTACGGAGCCTTCTTTAAGGTAGGACTTCGATTACCCATTCACCCTTTCATCCTCAACCTTCTAGATAGATATTCTTTAACACCCTCCCAATTAGTCCCTAATTCCATCCGAACCATCGTTGGCTTTTTGATTCTCTGTCATCTGCAAGGTATAGAGGCTAGCATCTCCTTATTCTACAGTTTCTATACCCTCCGCAAGCAAGCGGGTTGGTGTTCCTTCACCCCTAGACCCACTAGGATCCTTAAGTTATATCTTCCCACCTCTATCAAAGGGTGGAAAGATAAGTTCTTCTTTGCCATGTCGAGGGGGTGAGCGGAAGCTGGGGAACACCAATACTGACGCCAATAGGGATTCTTCCATTCTCCTGAGGGATCAAATGGCATTTGGGTAGCTTCTAACTGCTGATATTCCTCAGTGTAATCAGCTTCTAACCGACGAAAACCTCCGCCTCGCCGGCCTTATTTCATCCAGTGGTGAGCATTTGATTACTCACCTCTTTCCCCTCTTCTTCTGTTTCTTGCATTCCTTTTTTTTTTTAAAACTCCTTTCCTGTTCTTTGATATAGGGATGATGCCATCACTTTGTGAGATCAGGCAAGCTACCACCAGGAAGAGGAAGGCAAAGGGGAATGGGGCCCCCACCGAGAGGAGGGCCATCGCCAAGATTCCCAGGAGGGCCAACGCTGGAAAGGCCGATGCCGGAGGGGCTGAGGCTATGGAGCCCTTGCGCAGGAACGAGGCAGTGGGAGCCCAAGCCGACGAGTCCGTAAAGAACGACGCGATAAGGGCCGAGGCCAGTGATGAAGTTGGTCGAAGCAAGGTGGGGGGGAACGATTTGCCTTCACCAGTACTGGCTCCCCCTTCAGTTATTCTACTCGATCCCTCTCCGGAGCAAGTTGCAAAAGCACCATCGCCCCCACCCGAAGCCGTCGAAACGGAGCCGGCCCACTCAACTACAAGACCGACTCCAGCAGCTGTCATACCTCCCAAAGGGGCAGCAGCCGAGGCGTCTCCCCCAGCAAAGGTGCCGGAGGTGACAGAGTCGGAGGCGGAGACCTCCCACGCGGGCCCCATGTCAGCGGAAGGGAGGGGCGTCGATCCTTCCTTCCAATCGATTTTGGCAAACTACAGTCGCTGGGCCGAGCGAGCACTAAACGAGGCATCCATGTCCGAGGTGCAGGAGTTTCTTCGACACTAGGGGAGGGCTACCTTATTCCGAGAGGCGTATGTGGTGCACCTTTGGGTAAGCTTTGCTCTATTATCAACCTGTTTCATCATCGTTTTCTTTGTCTAATCTAGATACTTTATCTAGGTGTTGAATTCGATGATTGCTATGAGGGACATTTGGGCCCTGGGCGATGCTGCTCTCGATCAATCGTTGGAGGAGATGCGAGCACTCAGGGCTAGGGCAGAGAGGGCCGAAATGGCTTTGGAGGACACCCGAGCAGAGACTACTCGGGTGCTTAAGGGTGAAGCCGAAGCCCTCTGGTTAAGAGCCGAGAAAGAAGAAGAGGCATTGGAAATCGCCCAACGCCAAGCGGCCAATGAGCTAGATAATGCTCAGGTGGCCGAAGAAAAACAAAGGATAGCGGAGGATAAATTGGGGGTGGCGGAGTCGGAAGTGTATATGTTAAAGAACAAATTACACTCTGCCACCATTGAAATAGGGATGGCTGAAGAGAGGGCCGAGAACGCAGAGGAGATCGTCCATCAGTCTGATACCAAGATCGCCGATTTGGAGATGGCGGAAATCGAAGTTGAGAAGAAGGCCGTCGAGGCCGAGAGAAAGGCTACAAAGGCCGAGGAGAAGGTTGCAGAAGCTGAGCAGAGAGCCTCCGAGGCGGAGAAGAGAGCCACAGAGGCCGTAGAGAACTTCAGGAAGTCTAGCGTCTTTAGTAGAGAATTGGCCGAATCGACGGTGTTTGCATACGAGGGCGGCTTCCAGGACTGCAAGGAAAAGATCCAAAACTCTACAATCTCGAGGGGATTGAAGGGTTGGAGCCAGATGAAGTCCCCGAAGACAACTTAGCTCCAAGTGATCCTTAGTCTCTTTCACTTTGATTGTAATGCTTCAAGTCTGATTTAAATCGGCGATTTTGTAAATTTTGGTTATTAATGAATCTTTTGATTCGTAACGCTTGTATCTTGGATCATAATTGGGTCTACTAGTGTGTGAATTGGCGCGAACCAAAACATATGGCCAAAAAATTATAACACGATTTCTTTTCGAGGGACATTAGAAAATCGATTAGAGAACTGATGCAGGATTAGTCTCAGTTGCAGACACGGTCAGAACAATGCGTAGTGTAGGACTACATCTGTGCCGACGTAAAGTCGTTATAGGCCAACACGAGGTTGAATAGGACGCCGACGCGGAGTCGAGTATTGAGTTCCAACGCGGAGCCGGACTTTAAGTGCTGACGCGGAGCCGTGCTCAGGTGCCGACGTGGAGTCGAGCTTAGATGCCGGCACGGAGCCAGGTTTTAAGTGCCGATGTGGAGCCGGGTTTTGAGTGCCAACGCGGAGTCGGGCTTTAAGTGCCGATGCGGAGCCGTGCTCAGCTGCCGATGCGGAGTCGAGCTTAGATGCCGATGCGGAGCCAGGTTTTAAGTGCTGACGCGGAGCCGGGTTTGAGTGCCGATGCGGAGCCAGGCTTTAAGTGCCGATGCGGGACCGGGCTTTAAGTGCCGACGCGGAGCCGAGCTTAAAGTGTCAATGCAGAGCCGGGCTTTAAGTGCCAACGCAGAACCAGGCTTTAAGTATCGATGTGGACCCGGGCTTTAAATGCTGGCGCGGAGCTGGGTTTTAAGTGCCGGCGCGGAGCCGGGCTTTAGGTGCTGGCGCAGAGCCGGGCTTTGAGTGCCGACGCGGAGCCGGGCTTTAGTGCCGACGCGGAGCTGGGCTTTCAGTGCCGACACGGAGCCAGGCTTTAAGTGTCGATGCGGAGCCGGGCTTTAAGTGTCGACGTGGAGCCGGGCTTTAAGTGTCGACGTGGAGCCGGGCTTTAAGTGCCGACGCAGAGCCATGCTCAGGTGCCGACGCGGAGTCGAGCTTAGATGCCGGCATGGAGCCAGGTTTTAAGTGCTGACGCAGAGTCGGGTTTTGAGTGCCAACGCGGAGCCGGGCTTTAAGTGCCAATGCAGGGCCAGGCTTAAAGTGCCGACGCGGAGCCGGGATTTAAGTGCCGACACAGAATCGGGCTTTAAGTGCCGACATGGAGCCGTGGTTTATGTGCCAGCGTGGAGCCAGGTTTTAGGTGCTGACGCAGAGCCGGGCTTTAGATGCTGACGCAGAGCCGGGCTTTAGGTACTGACGCAGAGCCGGGCTTTAGGTACTGACGCAGAGCCGGGCTTTAGGTGCCGACGCGGAGCCAAGCTTTAAGTGCCGATGCGGAGCTGGGCTTTAGTGCCGATGCGGAGCGTGGCTTTAAGTGCCGATGCGGAGCCAGACTTTAAGTACCAACGCGGAGCCGGGCTTTAAGTGCCGACGCAGAGCTGGGCTTTAGTGCCAACACGGAGCCGGGCTTTAAGTGCCGATGCGGAGCTGGGCTTTAAGTGCCGATGCGGAGCCGGGCTTTAAGTACCGACATGGAGCCGAAATTTAGGTGTCGACGCGGAGCCGGGCTTTAGGTGCTGACGCAGAGCTGGGCTTTAGTGCCGATGCGGAGCCGGGCTTTAGTGAAGTATGATCACTCGAAAATGAAGCAATGAGAATACTTTGGATAAACCTTTAGCAAGCAAGTTTGAATTGATGGGGCTTAGCACATTACTAATAGTACCATCGCAGGTTGTCTGCATTCCAAGTGTGGGGGAGAGGTTTCCCGTCTAGTCCCTCAACTTTGTATGCCCCATGATGATGCACTTCCGTGACACGATATGGTCCCTCCCATTTTGGTGCTAGCTTGCCTCCTTCCGTTGGCTTTGATATTTAGCTCGTCGCAGGACGAGGTCTCCAAGGCGGAATGTCTTGGACCGTACTCGAGCATTGTAGTATATGGCCACTCGCTGACGAAAAGCCGCCATGTGGAGTCGCACTTGGTCTCGCAATTCTTCCACTAGGTCCAGATCGGCCCGCAGCTGACTTGGGTTGCTTTCTTCGTGGTATAACTCTGTTCAGGGACTGTGGACACCTACCTCCACCGGAATGACGGCCTCGGTCCCAAAAACCAGGATGAAAGGGGTTTCCCCAGTGGGGGCTCGTGGCGTCGTGTGGTAGGCCCACAATACACTGGGAAGCTCTTCCACCCAACGTCCTTTACAGCCATTTAGGTGGGCCCTGAGTCCTTGGAGGATAATGCGATTGATTACTTCGGCTGCACCATTGGTCTGGGGATGCCCCACAGAGGTGAATCATTGACGAATGCCCAGCCCAGTGCAGAATTTCCGGAAGGCTGCATTGTCAAACTGTCGGCCGTTATCAGTAACGAGGGTGTATGGTAGTCCGAATCGGCATACAACAGACTTCCAGAAGAAGGATCTTATTTTGCCCTTGGTGATCTTGGCGAGAGCCTCGGCTTCGATCCACTTGGTGAAATGGTCGATGGCTACTAACAAGAATTTGCGTTGTCCAGAGGCTGGAGGGAATGGTTCTAGGATGTCCATACCCCACTGGGCAAAGGGCCAAGGTGCAGTCAAGGGGGTCAGCTGGGATGTCGGTTGGTGTTGGATATTAGCATGGCGCTGGCAACTATCACACCTCTTGACAAGCTCGGATGCATCCTCCTTCATTGTCAGCCAGTAATATCCCTGCCGCAAGGCTTTGTACGCCAGAGCTCTGCCCCCCAGATGACTTCCACATATGCCTTCATGTATTTCCCGCAGGATATAATCCGCTTCTGTAGGGCCCACGCATCTGAGAACTGGGTATGAGAACGACCTTCGATAGAGTTTTCCTTCCATTATAAAAAACTTTGGGGTCCATCTTTTAAGTTGCCTGGCCTCGGCAGGGTCTTCAGGGAGGGTACCGTCGGTTAGGTACTGGAAATAAGCATCCATCCAGGAAGACTCTTGCTTGACTGGTAGGGCTTCTCTCGTTACTTCGATACTCGGGGTTTCCAGGTGCTCTATATAAGCTCTTCCCAATATCCCGTCTGCTGAGGTGGCAAGATGGGACAAGGCGTCTGCTCTAGCATTTTCTCCTCGAGGAATATAGCCAACATTGAAATAAGTTAAGAGAGAAGCTTGCGACTGCACCATACTCAAGTAGCGGGTTATGATGGGATCCCTTGCTTCATACTCCCCTGTGATTTGGCCAGCGACCAACTGGGAGTCAGTGAACGCTCTAAGACGCTTCACCCCGAGCTCTCGGGCTAGTCTTATCCCAGATAGTAGGGCTTCATATTCTGCCTGATTATTGGTGGCTGGAAAGAGGAAGCAGAGTGCACACTCGGTTACAACTCCATCCGAGTTGGCCATGATGAGGCCCGCTCCGCTCCCTTGGGAATTTGATGCCCCATCCACATGAAGGATCCATTCATCATCCCCGGTTCTGGGAATCGAAGGGTTTGTGGAGGCCTCTTTGGGTTGCTCCTCACCCCAGGTACATTCAACCAAAAAATCTACCAGGACCTGGGACTTCATGGCTGACCAGGGGTGGAAAGATATATCAAATTCCCCCAGCTTGAGTGCCCACTTCACCAATCAACCCGAAGTGTTCGGACGAGTGAGGATCGTCTTTAGAGGCTGGTCCGTGACCACTATGATCAGATGGGCTTGAAAATATGGTCAGAGGCTTTGGGCAGACACGATCAACGTGAAGATAATCTTCTCAATCTTTGAGTACCTGGTCTCTGCATCATGGAGCACCTTGCTTGTGTAGTACACCGGCTTTTACGCGCTGTTGGTGTCCACGCAGACCAGCACGGAACTAACAGCCTCGGGAGAAGCCGCGAGGTATAGAAGGAGTTCTTCTCCACCCGTCGGCTTGGACAGCAGTGGCGGGGTGGATAGGAATTCCTTCAACCCCTCGAAGGCCTTCTGACACTCTTTCGTCCATTCAAATCCATTGGCCCTGTGGAGTGCCTTGAAGAAAGGCAGGCACCTCTCAGCCGACTTGGACAGAAAATGGCTCAAGGCCGCTACCCTCCCCGTCAGGCGCTGCACTTCCTTCTTGTTGGTGGGAGACCTCATGTCCAAAATGGCTTAAACTTTATCAGGATTTGCGTCGATTTCTTGCCGGGTTACCATGAATCCCAAGAACTTTTCGTCTGTTACCCCAAAGGCACATTTGTGTGGGTTCAGCCTCATCTGGTATCGACGAAGGTTGTCGAAGGTCTCCGTTATGTCGGCGATATGGCTGGTGGCATGGACACTTTTCGTCAGCATGTCATCCACGTATACCTCCATGTTGCGTCCTATTTGGTCTTCGAAGACTTTTTCATTAGCCTTTGGTAAGTGGCCCCCGCATTTTTTAGCCCGAATGGCATTACCTTGTAGTAGTACAACCCCTTCTCCATTATGAAGGAGGTAGCTTCTTCATCCATCGGGTTCATCCTGATTTGGTTGTACCCGAAGAAGGCATCCATGAAACTAAGGGTCTCATGGCCGGATGTGGCGTCCACCAGTTGATCAATCCAAGGCAAAGGAAAACTGTCCTTGGGGCATGCTTTGTTGAGGTCGGTGAAGTCTACGCACATCCTCCAGCTTCCATTAGTCTTACGGACCATCACCACATTGGCTAACCATTTAGGGTAATGAACCTCCCGAATGTGGCCCGCGGCTACCAGTTTACGGACTTCCTCATCGATAGCTCTCTGTCGGTCCAGAGCAAAGCTCCTTTTCTTCTGTCGATCTGCCCGACACTCTGGCATGAGGTTGAGTCGATGGGTGATCACCTCCTCAGGGATGCCTGGCATGTCTGATGACGACCATGCAAAGATGTCAGCGTTGGCACGCAGGAAGGTGAGGAGTCAATCACGCGCCTCTCCCGGAAGCAGCGCTCCAACCTGGACGGTCCTTGTCGGGTCCTCCCCTAAGGGGAGGGTCAGGAGGTGCTCGGCTAGCTCTCCCCTCCTTCCCAACTCTCGGGGGTCAAGCGGCTCAAAGGTTTTCGCCGACGTGGCCTCCAGTGGACTGGGAGATACGTGGCAGCAAAGCGGTGGTGGGCTTTGCTCTCCCTTCATTTCTTCGACTCCTTCATCGGTGGGGAACCTTACCAACAATCTCTTGGTGGAGATGACGGCATCCAGTAAATTCAAGCCCGGCCTCCCCAAGATAGCGTTGTAAGCCAACGGGACCCGGACCACCAGGAAATTTATGACTACCATACTTTGACGCGGAGGAGTCCCTGCCGTGACAGGGAGGGCGATCTCTCCTTCAACACTTACTGAGTCCCCAGTAAAACCCATTAAAGGCATGGTGACAGGTCGAAGGGAAGAATTTGACAGGTTCATTCGAACAAAGGCCTCGTAGCTCAAAACATCCACCAAACTTTCACTATCAACTAATATTCTTTTTATAGGGTGTTTGGCTATGGTCATGGACACGATGACGCTGTCATCATGCTTATTAACTACCCCTTCTAAATCCTTTCCAAAGAAAGAAATTACAGAGTCTACCCCTTCTCGCTATCTTTTCGAGCTGCCACATGCTCCCCAGGAAATCATAGCTATGGTTTTTTCCGTAGGGCATTGTCGACATCTATTGGAGGTGCCGAAGGTGCCGATGAACTCGTAGCGGGAAGGTTTTCCCTTCGAACGAACTTGCCCAAGTGACCCTGCTGGACAAGCTCTTCAATGGCCCTCTTCAAGTGGCGGTAGTCCTCAGTATTATGACCGTAGTCTCGGTGGTATCGACAGTAATGCTCCTTACTATGGGGGCCCCCTGACTTCATGGGAGGTGGACGTCAAAAATAGGGCT
The DNA here is from genome assembly GCA_900491605.1 of Calamus simplicifolius. Lineage (NCBI taxonomy): Eukaryota > Viridiplantae > Streptophyta > Magnoliopsida > Arecales > Arecaceae > Calamus > Calamus simplicifolius. Next base: position 27,802 of record UESW01004158.1, read on the forward strand.
CCTCCTTTATTTCTAATAGAATGTGAGATATCGGGGCCAAGAGGGGGTGAACTGCTCCTTGGGAACGAGCGTCTAGGGCCGATGGTCTGAGCAGTGGGGAAGTTCAGGATTCCGGGACCGTGCTTCGGTAGGCTCCGTGGATGTCAATTTCTTGCTGGAGCTCTTATCATCTTCCCTCCTGAAAGAGTCCGCTTCATCGGCGCGAATGTACTTCTGCGCCCGGCTTAGAAGCTCGGCGTAAGAGCTTGGAGGCTTCTTATCAGGGAATAGGCGAACCTAGAAGGGCGAAGTCCTCGCTTTAATACCAAAGTGGATACAGAATCATCCAAATTATACACCTCCAGTGCCACCTCCTTGAACTGAGCAATGAAGTCCTTCAGGGTCTCACCACTCCTTTGCTGAACAGCGAATAAGCTATCGGCCACTCGTGGGATCTTTCGGCATGCGTCAAAGTGGGCCAGGAACGATCGCTCAAGCTGCCGGAAGGAATTGATGCTGCGCGGTGGCAGGCGAGAATACCATGCTCGTGCCGCCTTACAAAGGGTGGCAGGAAAGGCGATGCATAGGAGGGAGTCCGTCGCTCCCTAGACCTGCATGAGAACCTTGTAGCTCTCCAGTGGTCTAAAGGATCCGTCGTGCCATCATATGGGTCCAACTGGGGGAGGCGAAATGTGATGGGACCGGTTCCTCCATGATGCATCGGGAGAGTGGGGGACAGTGATCGTAGTCCATCCCGTGAGGGTTGGCGATCCGGCGACTAAGCTCCTCCAACCATTGATGATACTCATCAAGCCATTGTTCGGTCCGACGGGTGGTCTTCCTATTGGTGTCGTCTTTAGAGGAGTCAGAGGATGAAGCCGGTGAAGACCTTCGGTGCAAGGAGTGCACCCATCTTGGCTCCTTCTCACCCAACCGTCGGTGGGAACGATCAGAATGATGGGAGAGAGACCGCCGTCGCTTTGAAGTCTTCCGGCGATGAGGTTCGGGAGGCGAGTGATGGGAGGTCTCAGGTGGAGTCCCGCCTTGATGAGATTGAATTGTTCCACACCCCCTTTCGCGAAGCAGAGTGGGCTGAGGTGTAGCGGCAAAGCAATGTTCCTGCAATCCCCGTACCACCGTCATCAGGTCCTATACTTGATGAGCCAGAACCTCAAGCCGGTCAGGTTGGCTCATCTGTGCAGGGGGCGGAATATGGAGGTTGGCCTCCGATTGCTCGGCTCGCGGAAGGCATTCCGCGGCCTGGCTGGTGGAAGCTTCCTGGGCTTGCGTTGTCACCATCGTCTTCCTTGCAGAATCAATGGGGTCACAGGGAGAACTTTCGCCTTCCACGTGTGTGTGGTGCCCCCCTTCCTAGCGCGCCAATCTATTGCTGCCAAATCACTTGCGACGGACGTCAGGTGAACCGAGATCTTCACAGGCCTTCGAGAATGTAGAGGGGTCACAGTCTTCTGTCTTCCTTCGAGAGCCTGCAAAAAGTTCCGGACCGGTGGTTCCGGCGGGGACCCTCCGATGCCCAAGTCAGCGGGTTGCAGAACAGGAATGTTTATGAATAAAGCTTGAAAAGAGAAGCCAGTCCCCCTTCCTTGAGCTGGGGTCCTCTTCTTATACCTCTCTGGGGGGTCACGTTTACCTCTCCTCCTTAGAACTGTCCAATCTCCTTCGCTGGGATGAGGTCCCTCGAACGGTAAGTGGGTGAGCCGTTGCTGAATGGGTGCCGTGTATGCCGGTAACCGCGGGCGTACTAGCACCTGCCCATGATTTCAGCGAGCGAAATACATGGTAACGGATGTGTCAAATCTTGGGGTCCATTACTTGAAGTGGGTTTCGATGTACTTTGGAAAACAAGGCACTAAGTTAGTTAAAGCCGAAGCTAGAGACCAGAGCCGTAGGCCGGAGCCGATGCTGGAGGCTAGAGCCAAAGGCCGGAGCCAAAGGCCAGAGCTGGAGGTTGGAGCCGACGCTGGAGGCCGAAGCCAAAGGCCGAAGCCGAAGGCTGGAGCCGACGCTGGAGGCCGTAGCCAAAGGCCGGAGCCGGAGGCTGGAGCCGACGCTGGAGGCTGGAGCCAGCGCTGGAGGCCGTAGCCAAAGGCCGGAGCCGGAGGCTGGAGCCGACGCTGGAGGCCGAGCCAAAGGCCGGAGCCGGAGGCTGGAGCCGACGCTGGAGGCCAAAGCCAAAGGCCGGAGCCAAGGGCCGGGGCCGGAGGCTGGGGCCGACGATGGAGGCCGTAGCCAAGGGCGGAGACAGGAATTTCAACATCCCGAAAACGAGATATCACATCATTGATTCCGAAAATTACGCAGGATGTTATGACGCCGCCCAGAGGAGACGATCAGCCGTATCAAATAGGATTCGATTCAATCCAAATTTTAGGGCTCAAACCTCAAAACATATTTGTTATATATATATAAGTTATTTTATTATTTTTTATTTTTTAAAATTTATGATCTATTTAAATTAAAAAATAAAAATAATCAGTTTGATTATATAATTATATAATTGTTCAATTGCTTCCCTAATTTTTAATAAAAAAAATTATATAATTTTTTTGAAACTTTTACTTTCATCGAACTAGTATGCATTTTTAACATCATTTTCTTAATGTTTCTTGCACAAATTTATAATACAACGAAGTTAAATCTGAGAAAGGTATGGAACCCGACTCTTGCCACATAGGTGTTTCATTTTCTTTCATTTGAACAAAATTTAATACTATATAACACAAGCTAATGGGCAATGATTCTATAATACATTGAAAGTTGAGCTTGAGGGGAGTGCACGACTTGACTATTTTTTTTTTTTTTGTACAGGCGGGCGATCACACAAGTCTAGTATGAATCAACCCAGATACATCAGAGAACAAAATTTGCTGCAGAAGAAGAGGACAGGGGTCGCCGGCCTTCAAATCCATGATCCAGTATACTGCGCCACAGAAGCAGCCGCCCAGTCTGCCACCGAATTGGCTTTGCGATATACAAGACGGATCTGAACAGTGCCAACCTTCCGTAAAACAGACCAAATATCCCTAAGGATAAGATTAGTGGGACCATCATCACGATCCTCCTTCTGCAGCCAAGAAATGACTATCATAGAATCACCCTTAATGATGATCCTATGAGCATGGAGACTCCGAGCAGCATAAGAAGTATCAGCCCAGGCCGCATAGAGCTCTGCCATCGGGATAGAAGAGTCAAGAGTACCAAATCCTCCCGCTGCCAACAACTCTCCCATCGGCCCACGAATGATAAAAGCAGAACCAGCAGCTCTACCCCGGACACTCTCGTCGAAGTTGATTTTGACAAACCCTGAAGGGGGCTTCCAAGAAAAGAAAATCGTATGCCGATTCGTTGCCGAAGTAGCAGGGGAACCCCAGAGTCCATAGTAGTCAGAACCAGCAGCACTAAAGACATGGGCACAGTCCGCCAATAGTGCTTTAATCATTCTCACAATCTTATGAGAAGAAATAGTGTCATTCGAGAAGATGAGCTGATTCCTAGACAACCAAATCTGATAAGCCGTGATAGCCCAAAGACCACGTTTATGATGAGAACCCCAACGGATATCATGGAAGAAAGAGGAATGCGGGGAGGCCATAACATCCCATCCGCTGGAATAACCCATCAGATACCATATCCGTCTAGCTCTGGGACATAGGAAGATAGCGTGATCAGAAGTTTCCTCCTCCTGCCTACAAAGAGGACAGATTGGCTGAATAGACAGACCCCTCCGAGAGAGGAGGGCACAAGTAGGAATGCAATCCCATAGGAGCTTCCAAATAAAGAGCTGAACCCTGGGGACAATGGGAAGCTTCCAAATCCAAGCAGCATCCTCCGTGCAGTGAGACTGCGGCCTGAAGATCTTCATAAGGTCCCTAGAAGGGGTCCTAGAGAGACAAGATCTTGCCAAAGCCTAAAATCAACAGAGCGGCCAAGAATAAGAGGCAGCGAGAGAATCCTCTTCGAAAGCTCCTCCCCAAATAAATAAGTCACCGTAGGTATATGCCATGAGGGGGGATCTAAGGAAATCAAATCCTTAACCCTTAAACTTGAGGGAGCTTCCATATTAATAAAAGAGGGCCATCACGAAAAAGGAAGCTCAGAAATCTAAGTATCCTGGATAACATCAATCGAAGAACCATCTCCGATACTCCATGAGATATTATCCATGATAACCTGACCATATCTACAAACCTCTTTCCAAAAGAAGGAAGATCCCCGAGATGGCTGAATGGGCGAGCCGGACGTCCAGTCACCATACCTCGCTCGCATCAGAGAACTCCAAAGACACTGTGGCTCCAAGAGAAATCGCGATGCATGTCTGGCAGTTAGAACTTGTCTTCTAGCAATTAGAGACTGAATTCCAAGCCCACCCTCTTGGACAGGCATACAAACCGTGTCCCAGGATAATAAATAAATACCCTGACCATCCTGCATAGAAGCCCATAAAAAATCTCTGAAGCATCTCTCAACCCTCCTCATACACGTAATCGGAATAGCAGCATTCGCGAGAAGATACAGAGGAAGAGAAGAGAGAATCGAACGAATAATAATGACATGAGCCATCATAGATAAACTGGTGACCTGCCACCCCTCAATACGCTGGCAAACCCGCCGCTCAAGCTCAGCAAAGTCAGAACAGCAGGGATGTCTACCAGTTATGGGAATAGCCAAATATATAAACCGATCCATCTGAGAAGTGATACCCGACAAATTAATAATGGCTTCTCTAGTTGATCTGGCGGTCTTCGGGCTAAAACAAATAGAGGACTTAAGAAAGTTAACCCTCTGTCCCGAAGCCTGACAATATCGCTGCAAAATAGAGTGAAAGGAAGCCGCATTGTCAATGAAGGCCTGACCCAGAAGAATACAGTTATCAGCAAAATGAAGATGGGAGATCAAAGGACTTGACACCCAACCATGAAAGGGACAATCCGCCGATCCTGCTGAGCCTGATGAAAAGCACGTGAAAGATCATCTGCAGCCAAAATGAACAACAGAGGGGATAATGGGCACCCCTGCCTCAGCCCCATAGAAGAGTGGAAGAAGTCCGTCGAGCACCCATTGATGATCAGGGAAAAAGAAGGCCTCTGAATACATGCCATGATCCACTCAATAAACAAGTCATCAAATCCAAACTCCTAAAGAGAGCAATGCAGAAAAGCCCAATTCAACCTATCATAAGCTTTCTCCATATCAAGCTTAACCGCCATAAGACAACGACCTGCCGGGGCTCTATGAAGATCATGCATAAACTCATGAGCAATGAGGATGTTGTCTGAAATAGAACGCCCCTAATGAATGCCCCTTGTTCAACAGAAATGAGGCGAGGAAGCACAAGACGAAGCCGGCCAGCTAAAAGGCGAGCACACACCTTATATAAAGTAGTGCATAGGCTGATAGGCCGAAAATGCTGAGGGAGAGAAGCCTCCGAACGCTTGGGCACCACATAACTCTTTTATTTTCTTCCATTTGGTAAGGATTTAATATTATATGATACAAACTATACATGATTTAACAAAAGTTATGAATTTTCATTCATAAGCTACCCTATAAGTTGCTTCACTTCAATTCGGTGCAAAATGCTGCTCCACCCTCTATCACTGTTCAGTTCGATCTCCTTTCGATCATATTAAAAGCTCAAAAATTCTATCCCAATGAGTTATTTTAACAAAGATTAAAATTCTAGGCAATTATTCAAGACATGTAGCTCAACAGGGCATGCACAGACTAGAACACAAATTTAGATGGTCCCTATAATTAAGTCGATGGATTGTGAGTAGGCTATCATAAGCTATAGGAATGAGAGGGTCTCTCCGCTCATTCAATTTTTTTCTCACTCATCTTCATATGTTTTTCGACGGCTACATCCTTGCTCAGCCAAGGAATGTGCATCCATATGCTGCTCATTGCTTATGTTCAAACATTCTTTAACATCCCCAAAAATGCAATGATATCTAGTCGTGCTTTAAGAATCGTGTGATTCTCGCTCCGACGCTCGTTTCGTTGGTGCTTTAAGATTGGTGCAGTGCAGGTGCTTCGCTTGATCTCCAGTGTGTCAGGTGATTCCGATGATCTGTCCTCTCTGGGTGATCATCTTTGAGGGATCTACTTCTCTGATGGCTTCGATTGGGGAATCTTCTGGCCCTAAGGCATGGCACAAGGGTTAGGCGTCCGGTTATGTTTGGGTTTCATCTTCCCCGTCGCCGGCGGAGGTGTTGGAGTTGGAGGGTCGGCTCCCAGATGTGGTTCACATCCCTGTTGCATCGTTGGAGGAGTCTTCTGCCTGCTGGAGGGAGAAGCTATCCTGGCCCGCACGTTTCAGCGTTGGGTTCCGCCCGACGCCTTCATCAGGGAGTTCCGGCGAGCGGGCGTTGCTGGTGATATTCAGCTGCTGAGTCTTTCCCATCGCTGCCATATCTTTCAATTCGAGGACCCAGGGTCAAAGGAAATGGTGATCGGCCAGCCTTGGGTGATCAATGGGCAGCCTGTTGCCATTGAACAGTGGCGGCCGGAGTTTGTTCCGGCGGAGGATGCAGTGTCTTTGCCCTCCTCTGGGTGCGGTTGCCATCCCTCCCTGTTGAATTCTGGAACGAAGAAGTTCTGAGAGTTATTTTGGAGCCGATGAGTGACTTCTTGTATGCTGACTCTGCTACTCGTATGCTATCAAGAGGAGGATTTGCCAGAGCTTATGTTCGTGTCGATCTCTGGCATCCTCTCCGGCCGGGCGTTAGGAGTCAGGGAACGAGCTCCCCTTTCTGGCAACAGTTCCAGTTTGAATATTTGGAAGGCATCTGCCCTTGTTGTGGCTCGCTCCACCTCAATGGCCCCTGTTCTCAATCTTCTTAGTCTCCGGCAGCTGATCATTCGTCGACGGGGCCTAGCTTTGGGCCTTGGATGTCGGCTACTTGCCGTCATCGTCCGATGGGCTCGGAGCAGAGGAAAGCTAAGAAATCTCCTGATTCCTCCCCAGTTGCAGCCGAGTCTCCTTCATCTGCTTCTGTGAAGCAGGACAGGTTGTTTGAGGGCTGGCAAACTCCCGCTAAGGTGGCTCGTCGGAGGTCCCCTACAGCCGGCAAGGCGTCCGTCAGTGTGATGGCGGATCCTGCTGTTGCTTCGGATAATCTGAAGCTGGGGATAGCTTCTGCTGGCGAGAGTTTCAGAGTGTGTAGGAGGGTGCCGGCTTCAGTGGTTGAAGGGCCCGTGCTGGTTTCAGTGGTTGAAGGGCCCGTGCCGGTTTCAGTGACTGAGAATACTGAAGTTCAGACTGTTGGTTCTGAACTTCAGCTTAATGAAATCCAAAAATTGAAGGCTTACAACCCATTTGCCCTTTTGGGTGCAGCCAATTGGAAAGATGGACCGTCTGCCCGGGTAGATGCTAATCCGGGTTCTTCAAAGCGTGCTAGGCCGAGGAGTCCCAATCGTTGCAGTCGCACGCTCAGAGTGAAATGCGGAAAGGGAAAGGCAATGCTTCCTTGATTAAAGGGTCTAAAGGAAAGTTTAGTCCAACTACCAATCTGAACCCTGCTCGGGGTCCTTCCACTAATGCTTGCAGGCTTGATAAGGTTGTATCGGGCCATGAGTCAGTCTATGTTGTGAGTGGGGGCCAGTCTTCCAAGGAAGTGAATGGTAAAAAAGACTTGGTTCCATCCTGTCTTACATTGCCAATTCAGGGTCAGTCGGACATTTCTGCCTTCCCTGTTAATGGATCTCGGGCTGTGTCTACTGTACCTGAGATTGATGGCCAGGGGACTGATAATCCCACGATGGATTGCACTACGCAGTCGGATAAGGGGGTACTTCATCTTTGGGGCATATTTCTGATTCAGCTATGATGGAAGAACAGGGTGGCCTCCATCCTTTCCCTTAAATGTAAATGAAAATCCTTATATGGAATGTTAAGGAGCTCAGAAACTGTCTTTTCGATCCTCTTTCGGTAGACTGCTGCAGATTCATAAATTTGATATATGTATCCTAACGGAAACCCAGTTATTGGGTGACAGCTTGGTCCGATTTTGGAAACAGGCTGATAGGTCTTGGTCTTCATATGCTGTGGAGTCCGAGGGACTATCTGGAGGTATTATTGCTTTTTGGCATCATTCATTGGCATCTGTGAACGCCTCTCATCAGTGTAATCAGCAGGTTGCCCTTCTAGTCTCGGAGGGGGCATCTGACCCCTGGCTCCTCTTGGGGATTTATGCCAGCACTGATTATAGGGAAAGGCATGTTCTTTGGGATGAGACTCTCTCCCTCCTTCAACAGGGTATCCCGTCCATTGTGGCTGGTGACTTTAATTGTATTGTTGCTGCTAATGAAAAGAAGGGCGGTCGACGGGTTGTTGACTCAGCAGATGTCTGTGAGTTTAGATCATTTATCTCCTCAGCTGGGTTGTTGGATCTCGGATTTTTGGGATCCCAATTCACATGATGTAATAATCACAAGGGGTCGGCTTGTGTTTGGGAGTGGTTGGATAGAGCACTGCTACTACTCAGTGGACTCAGATGTTTTCCTCTGCCACGGTCACTAACCTATCCAGGATTGCATTTGATCACTGTCTTTATTGATTTCCACTGATTCTGGTATTCATTAGTGGCGAATGTTTAGATTTGAGCAATTCTGGACGTACTATCCTTGGCTCGTGCTATCATTTCCCAGGTCTGGCACTTACCCATGAGAGGTAATGCTAATTACTGTCTCTCTAGGCGGTTGGAGCTGGTCAGGCATCGGCTCTCTAGATGGAACAGAATTGAGGTTGGCAGTTTAGTGAGACAAGTTGAACAGGCTGAAGCTGACATTGCTTTTATCCAAGAGGAGGAACGGGATGGATGTCTCTCTGCTCTTGACCTTTCCTCTCTTCGTCTAAGCTTGCTCTTCATCACTCTCTACTTTTGCAGCAGGAGTCTTATTGGAGACAGAGATCTAGGGTTCATTGGATCCGGGAAGGAGATCGTAATACTAGGTTCTTCCATCAGACTACTATAAAGCGTTGGGCAGCTAATAGGATCCGGAGATTAAATGATGAGGCGGGCAACCCCCAGGATGATCCTGTTGTTATCAGTGAGCAGTTACACAAGTTCTTCTAGTCTAGATGGACTGAGTTATCTGCGATGGGTCTCCTGTCTTCCGGGTTCCTTCTGATAAGAAGGTTACTGATCTCCAGAATGAACTATTGACCAGAGAAATCACAGCTGAGGAGATACGTATGGCTTTATGGGACTTGGGCCTGATAAGGTGCCTGGCCCTGATGGTTTTTCCATTTTTCTTCCGTCAGTATTGGGACATTGTTGGTTATGAGGTTACTCAGGCAGTTCAGAGTGATTTTTGTCCAGATCTATTCATGCTGATTGGAAGCGCACTCTTGTTACTCTAGTGCCGAAGCGCTCTGATGCTTCTTTCCCTTATCACTTTCGACCGATCAGCCTGTGCACTACACTGTATAAGGTCTGTGCCTGCCTTCTTGTATCTCGTTTGCGGGTGGTGATTCCTCAGCTTATATCTGTTGAACAAGGGGCTTTCATTAGAGGTCGGAGCATTTCCGATAATATTCTTATTGCGCAAGAGTTTATGTATGATCTTCAGATATTTTAATTAGGCAATGTCTTATGGCAGTTAAGCTTGATATGGAGCGTGCCTACGACAGATTGAGTTGGGTCTTTCTGCATCGAACTCTGATTGAGTTCGGCTTTCATGACCTTCATTGATTGGATTATGGCCTATATCCAGAAGCCTTCCTTCTCTCTGATTGTTAATGGATTGCAGACCCCTTTCTTCCATTCCACTGTGGGGCTAAGACAGGGTTGCCCTTTATCCCCGTTTCTCTTTGTCCTGGTTGCGGACGATCTTTCCCGGCTTTTCATCAGGCTCAGCAGGACAGCCGCATCGCCCCCTTTTTGACTGGACCGTTGGGACCCTCGGTCTCTCACATTCTTTTTGCAGATGACTGTATTCTGCTGGGTCAGGCTTCTAGTCATAATGCTGCTAATTATGCTTCTATTATCCAGTGCTACTGTCGGGCTTCGGGGCAGAAGGTCAATCTAGAAAAGTCCATAATTTGTTTCAGCCCTAAGACTTCAGGTCTACTAGGGATGCTATTCATTAAGCTCTAGGTATTTTTACCAAGGCTGATGGGCTATCATATCTGGGTATCCCAGTATTGGGAAGGCATCCTCGCATCAGTGATTTCGCTATTCTTGAGCGACGCATTCGGGACCGGATAGATGGTTGGCAGATCACCGGCTTATCCATGATGGCCAGGATTACTCTCATCCACTCTGTCCTTACATCCCTTCCTATGCATCTTCTCTCTAATGCTGTGGTTCCCATCACTTGTTTGCGTAGGATTGAGAGAGGATTCAGGGACTTCCTGTGGGCTTCTTCGCAAGATAGGCATGTCATTCATCTTCAGGCTTGGGATTTGATTTGTATGCCCTTGTCTGAAGGCAGTCTGGTATTCAATCCCTGCTCATGAGGAGAGATGCTCTACTGGTGAGACATGCATCGAGGTTTATCCTTGATCCCCATTATTTTTGGAGTTCCTTCATGCGAGCTAGATATGGTGACTGGTCTTCAGCTATGGGTCCTCCGACTATCTGCCGGCATTCTTTCTTTTGGAAGGAGGTCTGTCGTCATGCTCCATCCATTTTGAGTAATATGTCGTGGATGATTGGTGATGGTTCCTCGGTTGATGTTATTCAGGATAGCTGGATCACTGATCTCCCCTTTCTCGATGGCCCTCATTTATTAGCATAGATATTCCGCTTCATTTGAGGGTGCAGGATCTTGTCATCCAGGACCTCTCCTCTTGGAATATCCCTGTGATTACTAGCTTATTTGGAGAGGAGCTTGCTCGTCGGGTCCTTTCTATTCCTCTCACTTGGGTCATATTCCTGATATGAAGTTATGGAGGAGATCTTGTTTAGCCAGGGCCCCCACCAGGGACCTTTTTGAGGTATTTAGACCACAGCCTTAGGATTCACGGGATGCGAGTTGGATATGGAAGCTCTATGTTCATCCCAGGGTCCAATTATTCATATGGAAGCTCTTGTGGGACTGTCTACCTTCTTGCTCTTTATTGTCGAGAAGGGGTCTACATATTGAGGTGACTTATCCGCTGTGTGGGCAGGAAGAGGAGACTATTGATCATGCCATATTTACTTGTCCAGTTTTGAGCGGGATTTGGTTAAGGATGAGTTATGATTGCAGAATGGATGATTCTGGTTTCTTCTGTTCCCCTTTCCTTATAGCTCTCCGGAGGACTACTAGACAGTGCAGTGTTCTCTGGGCTATTACTGCTTATCAGATATGGCTGTCGCATAACCTCCTTATCTTTACTAATGAGACTATCTCCCCTCACAGACTTGAGCAGAAGGTCAGATCAATGGCTACTGAAAGTGCACTTCTTCTCACTGCTTATGATTCTTACAACCTTGGCCACTGAGGTTCCCCTGCTGCTATGGCAGCGAATCGTCGATGGTTTATATCTCCTGGGAACCCCCCCTCCAGGATTTGTAAAAATCAACTTTGATGGAAGTGTACGAGGAAGACTTGCGGGGTCTGCGTTTATTATTCGAGGGACTGATGGAGCTTTGATGGTGGCGGGTGGGTTTGGATCCTTGATTCTTCTGTCCCCATGGCTGAGCTCAATGCAGTTTGGGCTAGTATTTCCCATGCTATTACGCAGCTTCATGCGCATTGTCTGTTCATTGAGGGGGATTCTCTTACAGTTATTCGGTGGCTTCGCACGGGATTCAGCGACCATGGCCCTATAAACCATTCTCAGTGATATTCAAGCTGCTCTGCGGGGTGTCCACAATGTCCACATCCGTCACATCTACCGAGAAGCTAACTCTGTGGCTGATTGGGTTGCGACGGCTGTGGCCCATCACAGAGGTTCTTGGATATGGATGCAGGTGACCCCTGCCCCTCTGCCCTTAAGCAGATTTTGTACTCTGACATTTCTGGGCTGACTCGCACGAGGTTAGTGTGATCGGCACCAAAAAAAAAAAAAAAAAAATTCTTTAACACTACTAGTGCTGTCACTAATATTGAGAACATCTTTGGAAGCCATATCATTAGCATCAAAAGGGCTATCCCATCATTTTTTTTTTTTATCCTTACAAAAATTTTCCTTTTCTTTTAGGTGTAGCTTTGATTGTTTGCCTATTTTGATTTAGTGTATTGTTTGATAGATGATGATTAGATTTTTTATTTTTTTATTCAAGGATTTATCTATTCGAAAAGATGTGCTTAAAATTCAACCTCATTTTTTTACATATATAAGAAAGTTCATTGCCTCTAGCCCTACAATATTTTTTTTCTTTATTTTTGATGATTAAGTACAAAATAATCCAAATTGGTTGAGTGTACAAATATTTAATATATGTTTTAATTTATAATGTTTGAGACAACAGCATCAATACTCTTCTTTTATGGCATTTTTTTCATACATATAATTGCATTTAATTATATTATTATTATTATTATTATTATTTAAGTCTGATGGGAACAAGATTAGATCCATGCTCAAATAATATATCTCATTCTTAATTATCCTATAATTTTAAATTTCTAAAAAAATAAATTAAATAATTGTTATTTTTCATAACATAGGCAAATTTATGCTGTAGGCCATGCTGACCTCGAGCATAGAGCATGGCTAATTTTTTTTTTCAAAAAAAAAAAAAAAACTGAGGGCCAACTGCGCACCTGCTTTTATTTAAAGAGTGAGAAAAGAATTAAATTGGAGAAAAGATATCAAGGATAGGAGGCTGCAATTGTGTCTGAGCTCAAACACAAACATACTGAACCCAACCATGAGGAAAGTGATACGAACCGGTGTTCAATCAAGGGGAACCGGTTCGGGAGGTGGATGTATATGCGGTCGCAGCTAAACCGCGTCCACAAGAGGACATGGAGTGACTGCCTGCGCTCGCATCAAGCCGCGACCTGAGACCCCTAACTGCGATAGCCGCATGCCATGAATCACGTGACACGAGCGTGGCAAAGGAAGCCGTTCCCCAACACGTGGCGCGATCGCCTCGATGCGCGATGACCTAAGCTCAGGAACCCCTTTCCGCTGTGAACCGTGCCCTCGCCACTCGCCCGCCCCACTCCCTTCCTCTCCTCGCCGCCTCCCTGCCGATCCCCCGCTGTGACCGCCGATAAATTCCACCGTCTCCGCCGCGTCGCCATCTCGGTCGACGGCGAGGCGATCGCGGGCGCCTGCAGTTGCAGCTCTTCTCACGACCCCCTCATCCGCATCTCTCCCGCTATCCACCCCTCGCTTTCGCGGCCGGCTTTCTGCTTTGCGTTCGAAGGTGAGAAAAAATTAAAAGATTTTAAGCTCTCTAATCTCTTCTCCGAATAACATAGTTGGACGCGACCCTTTATTTTTACGTGGTTAGAAAAATGAAGCTAACGCACCCCAATCTCTAGTTATAATTTTCTTCTGGAAATTTCGAGACTATGATTCCTTGTATCAGGCATTTTATTTGCTTTTTGGTGAAAAGCTGTGAGAATTTTTCCACAATTTTCTCTCTGTGGAAACCAAAAAAAGCCACATTTAAGATAAAAGATCAGCGGCATCAACTTACCCTTTTCCTTTTCTTTTAAAAAAATAAAATTTTGATTCAAAAAATGCAGGAAGGTTTATTATTAACGGCAATTTTAGAAAATTTGGACATGATAAAACATGCTATTAATTTTCTTCTTGAAATATCACTGTGAGTAGAAGCCTTTTCAAAACTGCTACCCTCCAGAAGGGTAGTGAGCATTGTGTGGATGATTTCGATCCCACCGCCATACTTAAACTTCAAAATTTCACTTAAAGTAAGTGGCCTTTTGTCCCTTTGTTTTCTAGCCCTAGTATCCCTTGTGAGCATGTTCTTTCTGCACTAAACGTGTGGACATAAGTTTTTTTTTGGTGTAATGTTGTTTCATGCTGTAATTTTTTTCTTTTTTTTTGGGAATTTAATCTTTGTCATCACTTATGTGTTGAATATAATGCATTTTGACAAATAAAGCAAGTTATTACTTGGTAAGGTATGGAAGATAGTTGAAAATTCAACCTTGCTGAATTATATTACCATTTGGTCACTGAATTTTAGGGTAACAACATCTTGTAAATTATTCAGTTCCCATTTATTATATGTCTTTTAATCCTTGGATGTTTATTGTACACAGAGGTTGGCTTTGACGTAATTGGGTTTCTTTTGAAGCATGGATGATACAGAACAAGCTGGCAATGCTAGAGAAGCAGATGATGCTGAAAATGAGCATCACAAAGATGGTGATGAAAAGGCTGATGATCAGAATCAAGGGGAAAATACTGATGCCCTACAGGATGGGGATGGAAAAGAAAAGGAGCAACCAATCAATGACACTCTGAAAGAGAATTTTGAGCCAAAAGTCGGTATGTTGTTTGACAGTGATGAACAAGCATATCAGTTCTACAATGAATATGCAAGAAAAATTGGCTTCAGTATAAGAAAGCAGAACATGACTCGAAGCAAATCCGGTGAGGTTAAATTAAGAAGGTTTGTTTGTTACAAGGAAGGCTACTATAAAGGTAGTCCATTTGATAAGGATGCAAAATTTTTGAGGACAGATGTGAGAACTGGTTGCAATGCACACATAGGCATTAAACGCTTAAAAAATGGTAAATTTTGTGTGCATCGATTTCAGCCAGAACACAATCATAAACTTGCATCATCAAAAAAGGTGCATTTGCTAAGATCACAAAGAGAGTGGAATGACTCCCAAAGATCACGAGCACATGCAATGACAACAGGAGTAAGTTCTAAATCAATGTCCAACTTACTTTTCAATACCAGTGAAGATCCCAAGACACTACCTTTTACTCCTAGTTGTTTCCAAAACTATTTGCATGGGCTTCGTCAGCATGAAATGAAGTTGGGTGATGCTGGAGCAATAACACACTATTTACAAAAGAAGGCTGCTGAGGATCAATGGTTTTACTCTGCCATACAACTTGATATGAAAGATCAAATAACAAATGTATTCTGGACGGATGCAAGATCAAAGATCGACTATGAACACTTTGGTGACGTGGTATGTTTTGACACGACATATAAGATAAATGATTATGGTAGGCCATTTGCACAATTCATTGGCGTGAATCATCATAAGCAAACAGTCATTTTTGGTGCAGCATTACTGTATGATGACACTACGGAAACTTTTAAATGGTTATTTGCAACTTTCCAAGAAGCAATGAATGGAAAGGCTCCACGGGTAATCTTAGCAGATGAAGATGCAGCAATCATAAAAGCCATAGAAGAAGTTTGGCCAAACACAATATATCGGCTGTGTGTCTGGCATGTGCACCAAAATGCAGTTAAGAATCTGAATCATGTCTTTCAAGCCTCACCAAGTTTTGGAACTGACTTCAGCAGGTGTGTTTATGACTATGAGTATGAAGATGAGTTCATATCGTCATGGCAAAAAATATTAGAAGAATACAATCTCACAGATAATACATGGTTGTCCAAAATGTTTGATGATAGGAAAAAGTGGGCAGTGGTGTATGGAAGGGAAACGTTTTGTGCGGATATGAAAAGTACCCAGAGAACCGAACACATGAATGGTGTCATAAAAACATGCTTAAATCCTGACAAGGACCTTCTCTCTTTTTCAAGCGCTACGAAAGGCTAGTTGAGGATCGGCGTTATAATGAGTTAGAAGCTGACTTTCATGCTATTCAGTCAACCCCTGAGGTGCCTCTTTCACGGTTGTTGAAGCAAGCAGCATCCATTTATACACCTAAGATCTATGAGATGTTTATGAAGGAGTTCCAGTTGTACGTGGATTGTGTAATACAAAACTGCGGAGATGACATGGCAGCTTCTATCTATGAGGTTACTAACGTCGAGAAACATAGGACAACCTATGTTAGGTATGACTTATCAAATGACACAGTCACGTGTACTTGCAAGAAGTTTGAATTTGTTGGTATTCTCTGTTCGCATGCATTGAAGGTTCTTGATCATAAGAATATCAAAGAAATTCCAGAAAAGTACATCTTGAAGAGGTGGAGAAAGGATGCGAAGGTTGGACTATCAATACACTTTTATGATGGTTCATCTGAAATTGATCCTACGGTTGCTTTTGCTAGTCGATATACCTCCCTGGGACATGTTTATGGGCAGATTATGGCAAAGGGCTCAAAGTGCCAGGAAGCATATGTTGTTGCCATAGAGGAAGCTGAAAAAGTTATGAAAAAATTGGATCTTGCTTTGCAGAATAGAGTTCATGATACACTATCATCTGAGTCATCTGATGATCAGGTTGAAAATATTGTTGTGCGAAACAGGGAAATTGGAAAGTTTGTGAATCAGAAGGCAACTAGCTCTAAGAAAGATAAAGAACGACGTCGTCGTAGGGTTAGAAGTGCATTAGAGAGGAGTACAGAGAAAAAAGCAAGAAAAGGTTTGTGGAACTCTTACGTGAATGTATGTATGTGTGCATGTGTGCGCGCATGCTTGTGAGTGCCGACTATTGTTTTCTAATTGTTTATGCTGGTTGGTTACAGGTCTGTCTACCGATGCAGCAGTTCCATCTGGAACTGGTGCGCCAATAAGGATTGACTCCCAGTTGGCAGCCTCTAGTAATCACTATCAACAATGGCCTTCTGCAAGATACTTATCGCTGCAATTTCCTACAATGGGTGGTCAGGTAGCAATTAATGCACGTATTGGTGTACCAAGTGTTTTTCAATTGCCAAATAAAGACCTTGAACGCGGACAGAATTATTTATATTGAATATAAATTAGACTAATGATATATTAGATGTATAATCCCATCAGTATTGTTTTTTTTTCATCTTAAGAACAATTTTAAGTATGTAACTAGAAGGCATCTTGGAGAGCACTCCTATATCAATCAATTATTAGTTGTTTTAGTTCTGCAAAGCCTCTATATGAATAGAACTATGGATAATGATTTGACTTTACCAGATTGGTGAATGGTGATATTCTTACGGTGATATAGGACATCTTTTGCTAGCATTATTTGCTATCATATGAAGAGAAATATAAAAACATTGCTTTGGCTTTATGGAATAACATGTTGATGTCAATGCCCAATAGTGATCAAACCGATGTATATGTGCGCCTTAGCGTCTGCTGCAAGACTTCTCCACATTTAGCAAATGTGAACTTGTATCATCAGTTATCATGCCCATTGTAGGAAAAAAAACATGAGAATTCCATATATTGTTACAGCGCAATTAACAGTTCTTAGATATCAATGACTGCAACTTAAAATGACATTACATATGTTAAAATGGGATACAAGTAGACCATGAACTTTTACCTTAGAGGGCATTATGCATTTAATGATGTAATATAAGTGGACCAAAGCCTTTTACCTTCATCTGTATTTATCATTTTTACCTTCTTTAATGGTTTCTTTTGTTAGTATCCTTGCTGCTTTCTTTTCCTTTTTTTGCCCCCCTAGAAAAACTTACTTGAACACAGCCATTTCTTTGTTCCTACGGTCTTCAAGGGATATACAACGGTAGACAGGGTATATCATGAAAATAAGGGAATTTGTCTATTGGGTAAACTTTTTAGATTTCGTTGCTCTCTTATACTTAGACACTAGATAGTTTGGGTAACTTAGCTTTTAAAATACAATGAATAATTGAATTTAGACTTTACCATTAAAAGTTAAATGAAAGCATGAAAATCTTAAAACAATAATTATGCCAACCAGGGTTTTAGGCCTTAGACAGAATATCCCATGGGACATCTGAATGGGACCGTCTTACCATCGTCCCAGCCTTCCAATCAGTGCATCTTAGGACACTCCTTGTCTTTAGTGTCGATATGGGATGAGAAGATGGCACATCCCATTCCACAAGAAAATCAGGATAACCATGTCTCATGAAATTTAAACCTTGATGCTAACAAGCTTAATTGATGAATGCCATCTAATGATGCAGTTATAAATTATAAGTAATAGTCCTTGAAAATACAAACAACTGTGACTCATATACACCCGTATATGTTCATATGGTAATGGAGGCTAGGAAAAATCATCAGGTCTGTCGCTATGACTGTTATAGCATTGCTGGTCTGGAGCAGAATAAATTCTAACTCTATGATGTTAAAATATGACATATAAATTTACAAAGAGAAATCGGAAATTAAGCCCTTGATGCATTTTCTGAGAGGGGATCATCCAATTATTAATGACATTCAGAAAGGATTGGTGATATTTTTCCATGGAACAGTTGACTAAAAGCTTTGATGCTACGTGCATGATAGGGAGGATGGGATGTGTCCTAACAATGACAGAGGAGGAAACCAGAAGATTTTGCACTAATATTTGATAATTTTTACCTGTGTATTAGGTCAGAAGGGCCCATTGTGTGCTCAAACTATAGACTTTTATATGGATTGAGGTTAATTGAAGTATTGTTTGGTTAACTATCAAAATGGAGGAGTGATTGCATTGATATAAAGCCAATTTTTAAAAACTAAAAGAAAAGATGCTACTATTTGTAAGTCATTTCTGCTATGAATAACACAAAGTAAGAAATAGAAACATGATCTTAGGCAATATATGGATTGATTAATATGAGTTGCTATAATAATTTAAAAGGTAGGCGCATTCAAACATGTTCTGAAAAAGCAACATATGCTAGGACATGCAATGGACCATGGACCATAAGGAGTTTGAAAGCAACAGACTAAATAAAATGAGAAGAGGGTAAGGTAGAGGATTTTTATCGCCTACATGCCATTTTACTAATTGAGGACCATGATTGGTTGATTCAGAACTTTCTAATCATAATCAATGAAACCCAGCTGGTCTCTGTCTAGCCAACCTGTTTTAAAGGACCGAGGCAAGACAATAAAGTTGCTTAAGTTTCTTCGAAAATTTGGAGTTCATTTGGAATTTATTGCTTTTCCTAGAGGGTGCAAAAGGTTCCAGAGATATTAAAAGATCTGATGTGCTTATTGTTGTCAAACTTTCAAATAATTTCATATATTTCAATGAAGCGATACATTAAACGGGATTTTTGTGGGTTTAGCGGGCGATACATGGTTTGAGGAACAATTATATGCATATAATCCTTTTATCTTTTGATAACCTACACCCTCATGAAGTAGATTTAGTAGACTTTCTTGTTCCAAGCAAGTTTCAGATGTTGTCATCCACACAATCTAGCATCATAAGCTAGACAGAGAGCATGTAAGAGTTGATGGTTCCCAAGGGTGTGTTGATGTCCCATCAGCAAGTCTTTTCCTTCCTCCTGAAAGCCAAATCATTTGATGCTGTGGCCAACAACAGTATGGTGTTGCAATGCCAGCACAAAATTGTCTTGATTGAAACCTGTGCGAATGACTTTAGCCAAGATAGCATGGGGCATGTCCTTGATTTTCGAGACAAGCTGTGTACGAGTATTAGGAGGATACACATGGACATATCCATCAGTAAGCCAGATGGATTATTAGGACTGAGGAGGTATGGCCTCGATATAGCATGGAGCATGCTGTTGAAGATTGGGACTAGTGATGGATGAATGGGTATTGAGAGACATGGCATGAGGCCATACGTATAATCTATTGGAAGAGGACAGAGGTAATATAGCAGGGAGGAAAACGTGTGTGGTGGGTTAACAAGAGTCTCATGAGATCCTAGTTATTTTATCATTAAATAGATTAGATGTCCTTTTTTTCCCTTTTTCGAGAGAGATTATGTGATTTTTAAACTCTTGTTTGCTATCAGATTTTAAAATCCTGATGATTGATATTCTTATAGTTGAGGAGAAATATTGGACCATGGACCTGGGTGGATCCATCAGGTGGAGTTGGAGACAGGATGGGGTATGGAACTAGGTGGAGAGAATAATTTAAGAATCTGCTTGAATGACCAAGCAATACTAGAAATTGGTTGTGTTGCTGCGAAAATCCGTTCTCCGACTCAGGTGCGCTTCTGGCTCCTGATTCGGACGCCGATCCCGCTGCTTCGAGGTGGAACTTGCAAGACAGTCCGCGCGCAGAGGGTGCTGTGGGGTTGCCCTCTGCGAAGGACCCTTCGACGCCCAAGTTAGTGGAGATTCACAGCTAGCAGATGTGAGGAGAAGACTCTCATAGAGGAGTTCCCTTTTGGCGGGTGTTCTCTCTCGAGAGCTCCGAGCTCAAGAGGGGAGCTTCAATGGAGAATGAGAGCCATTGTAAGAACTGTGTAAAAAATGAGCGTAGAATGGCCGTACCTGAGAGGCTTGAGGGTGGTGGTATTTATAGGCGATCACCTGATTCCTTGGACATACTCTAGATGAGGTCTGAAAACTGTTAGGATTCGAATTAAGTTTGTTATGAGGCTAGCGGGATCCATATCTTGTCAGTTAGAGGATCGATGGCTGAGAGAGCTAGCTGATGCCATGAGGTTTAATGATCACATGGACCTAGGCCACTCTTGCGGGTCCTAGGCCATCTCTGGGCATGATTTGCCGCCTGGAATCTTATTCAGTTATAGTTGATTCGAATTCTTACGCGCCGGATTCCGCAGAGGTAATTTGAACGCTGTGGTTCGGTCATCATGGCTCCGCGGAGGTAGGTGCCGAGGCACAAGGGGTCAACGTGGCAGCCATAAATGCCTTAATGCATGGAAGGAAATAAGGCATTAAATGCCTTAAAGTAGGTGGATGCACGTGGCCTTTATGAGGCCATAAATGCCTTGATGCAAAAAACATAGCGTGGTTGCGGAGGCCGAGGTATGTTGGCCAAGGCTGAAGCTGGCCGAGGTATGAAGCTGGCCGAGGTATGTTGGCCGAGGCTGAAGCTGGCCAAGGTATGAAGCTGGCCAAGGTATGTTAAAGCTGGCCGAGGCTTTCCGCCTAGAAAAATCGTCTGGAAATTGCTATCTTGAGAGGAGGCCGTCCAAAATTATTGTCTTTATTGCCCATGGAGTCAACTGGCCCCATCAAATGTAATAATAATTTTACCTCTCATCACATGCCCCCCACTCCCTAGTCCGAAGTATAATTTCGGATGTAAGGAGTAGAATTCTGGAGCAATCTTATTTGGGGACATGTCATTCGATCCTCTATGGAGGAAGTGTTTATCTCTATGTAGGTTAGAGAAAGGCCTGGGCAGCCCTCTTGCTAAAGTAAAATAAGCCGCTTTAGTTGCACTAGAGTGTCCGAGAAACTATTCGGCTGGGACGAAGCTTTAGTGTTGTATCACTCGAATTGGCCGAGGCTTTGGAAATATATCACTCGGTCTTTGGCTGAGGCCTTAGAAATATATCACTTGGCTGTAGCCGAGGCTTTGAAATTTATTACTCGATAGGTTGCCGAGGCTCTAGAAATTTATTACTCGGTTGTTGCCGAGCCTTCAGAAATATATTACTCGGTTGTTGTCGAGTCTCTGGAAATTTATTACTCGGTTGTTGCTGAGCCTTCAAAAAAATATATTACTCGGTTGTAGCCGAGCCTTCAAGATTATATTTTACTTGGCGCTGCCAAGGTACGGAGACCGTTACTCGATTGTTGCCGAGCCTTCAAGAAATTTATTACTCGGTTGTTGCTGAGCCTTCAAAAAAATATATTACTCGGTTGTAGCCGAGCCTTCAGAAATATATAACTCGGTTGTTGCCGAGTCTCTGGAAATTTATTACTCGGTTGTTGCCGAGCCTTCAAAAAATATATTATTCGGTTGTAGCCGAGCCTTCAAGATTATATTTTACTTGGCGCTACCAAGTACGGAGACTGTTACTTGGTTGTAGCCGAGCCTTCAAGATTATATTTTACTTGGCGCTGCCAAGGTACGGAGACCATTACTCGGTTGTAGCCGAGCCTTCAAGAAATTTATTACTCGGTTGTAGCCGAGCCTTCAGAAATATATTACTCGGTTGTTGCCGAGTCTAAAAATTTATTACTCGGTTGTTGCCGAGCCTTCAAAAAATATATTATTCGGTTGTAGCCGAGCCTTCAAAATTATATTTTACTTGGTGCTGCCAAGGTACGGAGTTCGTTATTCGGTTGTAGCCGAGCCTTCAAGATTATATTTTACTTGGCACTGCCAAGGTACGGAGATCGTTACTCGGTTGTAGCTGAGCCTTCAAGAAATTTATTACTCGGTTGTTGCCGAGCCTTCAAAAAAATATATTACTCGGTTGTAGCCGAGCCTTCAAGATTATATTTTACTTGGCGCTGCCAAGGTACGGAGATCGTTCGGCTCAGCCGAGGATTTGTAGAGATTATATTTTACTTGGCGCTGCCAAGATACGGAGATTGCTCGGCCCGGCCGAGTATTATATGACATGCTTCTCATTGTAGCTTTCAAGGAGAGTTATAAGAATTTTACAAGCCTTCGAAAACTAGATTTAATTTAGCGAACAAAAAATGAGTTTAGCAAGAGCATACTTTTATTGATGATATGCACGGAGATCATTCGAGTTCCACGTCCGAGGAATAGATTTTCCATCTTCAAATAATAAATTACTTGGCGTGGCCAAGCCTTCAAATAATAAATTACTCGGTGTTGCCGAGCCTTCAAATAATATATCACTCGGTGTTGCCGAGCCTTCCCAGGATATTACTCGGTTGTAACCGAGGCTTCCAAATAATAAATTACTCGGTGTTGCCGAGAATGGATGCGTAAGCAGCATCCTACTGATGGTATATACGGAGATTGTCCGAACTCCACGTCCAGGGGATTGATTTCCCGTTCAAATCCTGGAGTTTGTAGGTGCCAGGTCCGATGACTTCCGCCACTTGATAGGGGCCTTTCCAGTTCGGAGACAGCTTTCCTTGCTCTAGCGGTTTGAAGACGGATGCTTTCCGGAGGACAAGATCGCCGGGCGAGAAAGATCTCCCTTTGACTCTAGAGGCGTGATAGCATCCGCGGATAGGGCGGTCCTATCTCCATAGGGATGACAGCTTCTGCGCCGAAGGCCATCCGAAACGGGGTCTCGCCTGTGGGAACTCTCTGGGTGGTGCGGTAGGCACATAGGATGTGGTAAAGTTCGTCCACTCATAAGTTCCGGGTATCCCGATCGAACCTTCTAGACGGGCTCCGAGTGCAGTTCCTCAGCGGCGGCGGAGGAAGCCTTTGGCGGCGAGGTGGGCTCGGTTGGCGGATAGGTCGGTATTTATCCGAGCCCTTGGACTCCTTATTCCTTGCCAGCTCGGTGCGGGCAGTCCTCCGCGATTCCTCGACTCTGGCGTACTTATCCGCCAGAGCCATCATGTCGAGAGGTTTGGAGGGTAACTGACCTCCAACGCCAGGTAGAAGTTACTCTCCTTTAACACTCTACCTGCTAGGGCGGACATGGCCACCTCATGGTTAAGGTGATCCACTTCTAGCATGGCCGTGTTAAAACGATCGAGATAGTTCTTCAAGGATTCCCCTTCTCTCTGCTTGACCTCAGAGAGGGAATTAGATCTCCGCCGATGATGGCGGCTGCTGACGAACTGGCTGATGAAGAGGCGGCTTAGCTCGTCGAACGAATCAACGGAACTTGGTTTTAAGGCGTTAAACCAGGTTCGAGCGGACCCTCTAAGGATGGAGGGGAAGGCATGACAGAGAATCACATCTGATGCCCCATGGAACATCATGATCGATCGGAAGCTACTGAGGTGATCGTCGGGATCGGAGGATCCGTGATAGGGCTCGATGGCGGGCAGCTTGACATGGGAGGGAATCACTTCCTCCATGATCTTCTTAGAGAAGGGCATGCCTGCTCCGCCTTATGCTGAAGCGGATGGACCTGCTTGGCAGCGTCCAACTCGTGGCGCATCTCCCAGATCTGTCGGCGGATCTCCTCTTCGGGCCCAGCAGGAGGGGCTGGGCAAGGAGAATGCAGAGACAGTGTCGAGTCATGACGAGAGATCACCGGAGAGAGAGATCGGGCCCGCCGAGATCTAGGAAGATCCTTGCCGTAGACCCCTTGCGTGGCTGGCCCAGGTCCCTTAGGACGACGAGGGGGGTCTGCTATCCCATGCAGGCCGTAAGAAGAGATCGCTGGATGAGCGGGGCTGCATTCTCCTCAGGAAGATGTGGGGTAGGTGCAGCTGGATGGGGGACTTCGAAGCGCCCCTAGATCAGGTGGGTCAGAGTTTGGACCTGCTGGACCAGTGAGGCAAACTGGTCCTGGGTCACTGGGGCCGCCGGTGGCGATGGAGTCTCAACCGGTGGCGGCGGCGGCGCCACGCTGCCCACGGATCAGGTCTTTGGGAGGCGACCTGGTCCCGGGCTTCAGAAGTAACTCTCCTTCGATTGGCCATCAGAGGATGCTTCCTCTGGCTCTTTAGCCTTATCTCCTGGATCACAAGTTTATGGGACTTGAGGTCCTTCCTCTAGCACCAATCTGTTGCTGCGGAAATCCATTCTCCGACTCGGGTGCGCTTCTGGCTCCTGATCCGGACGTCGATCCCACTGCTTCGAGGTGGAACCTGCAAGGCAGTCCGCGCACAGAGGATGCTGTTGGGGTTGCTCTCTGCGGAGGATCCTCCGATGCCCAAGTCAGTGGAGATTCACAGCTAGAGATGTGAGGAGAAGACTCTCACAGAGGAGTTCTCTTTTGGCGGGTGTTCTCTCTCGAGAGCTCTGAGCTCATGAGGGGAGCTTCAATGGAGAATGAGAGCCAGTGTAAGAACTGTGTAAAAAATGGGCGTAGAATGGTCGTACCTGAGAGGCTTGAGGGTGATGGTATTTATAGGCGATCATCTGATTCCTTGGACGTGCTCTGGATGAGGTCTGAAAACTGTTAGGATTTGAATCAAGTTTGTTATGAGGCTAGCGGGATCCATATCTTGTCAGTTAGAGGATTGATGGCTGAGAGAGCTAGTGATGCTATGAGGTTTAATGATCACATGGACCTAGGCCACTCTTGTGGGTCCTAGGCCATCTCTGGGTATGATTTGCCGTCTGGAATCTTATTCAGTTATAGTTGATTCGAATTCTTACGCGCCGGATTCCGCAGAGGTAATTTGAACGCTGTGGTTCGGTCATCATGGCTCCGCGGAGGTAGGTGCCGAGGCACAAGGGGTCAACATGGCAGCCATAAATGCCTTAATGCATGGAAGGAAATAAGGCATTAAATGCCTTAAAGTAGGTGGATGCACGTGGCCTTTATGAGGCCATAAATGCCTTGATGCAAAAAACATAGCGTGGTTGCGGAGGCCGAGGTATGTTGGCCAAGGCTGAAACTGGCCGAGGTATGAAGCTGGCCGAGGTATGTTGGCCGAGGCTGAAGCTGGCCGAGGTATGAAGCTGGCCGAGGTATGTTAAGCTGGCCGAGGCTTTCCGTCTAGAAAAATCGTCTGGAAATTGCTATCATGAGAGGAGGCCATCCAAAAATTATTATCTTTATTGCCCATGGAGTCAACTGGCCCCATCAAAAGTAATGACAATTTTGCCTCTCATCACATGCCCCCCACTCCCTAGTCCGAAGTGTAATTTCGGATGTAAGGAGTAGAATTCTGGAGCAATCTTATTTGGGGACATGTCATTCGATCCTCTATGGAGGAAGTGTTTATCTCTATGTAGGTTAGAGAAAGGCCTGGGCAACCCTCTTGCTGAAGTAAAATAAGCAGCTTTAGTTGCGCTAGAGTGTCCGAGAAATTATTCGACTGGGACGAAGCTTTAGTGTTGTATCACTCGAATTGGCCGAGGCTTTGGAAATATATCACTCGGTCTTTGGCTGAGGCCTTAGAAATATATCACTCGGCTGTAGCCGAGGCTTTGGAAATTTATTACTCGATAGGTTGCCGAGGCTCTAGAAATTTATTACTCGGTTGTTGCCGAGCCTTCAGAAATATATTACTCGGTTGTTGTCGAGTCTCTGAAAATTTATTACTCGGTTGTTGCTGAGCCTTCAAAAAAATATATTACTTGGTTGTAGCCGAGCCTTCAAGATTATATTTTACTTGGCGCTGCCAAGGTACGGAGACCGTTACTCGGTTGTTGCCGAGCCTTTAAGAAATTTATTACTCGGTTGTTGCTGAGCCTTCAAAAAAAAATATTACTCGGTTGTAGCTGAGCCTTCAGAAATATATTACTCGGTTGTTGTCGAGTCTCTTAAAATTTATTACTCGGTTGTTGCCGAGCCTTCAAAAAAATATATTATTCGGTTGTATCCGAGCCTTCAAGATTATATTTTACTTGGCGCTACCAAGGTACGGAGACTGTTACTTGGTTGTAGCCGAGCCTTCAAGATTATATTTTACTTGGCGCTGCCAAGGTACGGAGACCATTACTCGGTTGTAGCAGAGCCTTCAAGAAATTTATTACTCGGTTGTAGCCGAGCCTTCAGAAATATATTACTCGGTTGTTGCCGAGTCTAAAAATTTATTACTCGGTTGTTGCCGAGCCTTCAAAAAATATATTACTCGGTTGTAGCCGAGCCTTCAAAATTATATTTTACTTGGCGCTGCCAAGGTACGGAGTTCGTTACTCGGTTGTAGCCGAGCCTTCAAGATTATATTTTACTTGGCATTGCCAAGGTACGGAGATCGTTACTCGGTTGTAGCTGAGCCTTCAAGAAATTTATTACTCGATTGTAGCCGAGCCTTCAAAAAAAAATATTACTCGGTTGTAGCCGAGCCTTCAAGATTATATTTTACTTGGCGCTGCCAAGGTACGGAGATCGTTCGGCTCAGCCGAGGATTTGTAGAGATTATATTTTACTTGGCGCTGCCAAGATACGGAGATTGCTCGGCCCGGTCGAGTATTATATGACATGCTTCTCATTGTAGCTTTCAAGGAGAGTTATAAGAAATTTGCAAGCCTTCGAAAACTAGATTTAATTTAGCGAACAAAAAATGAGTTTAGCAAGAGCGTACTTTTATTGATGATATGCACGGAGATCATTCGAGTTCCACGTCCGAGGAATAGATTTTCCATCCTTCAAATAATAAATTACTTGGTGTGGCCAAGCCTTCAAATAATAAATTACTCGGTATTGCCGAGCCTTCAAATAATATATCACTCGGTGTTGCCGAGCCTTCCCAGGATATTACTCGGTTGTAACCGAGGCTTCCAAATAATAAATTACTCGGTGTTGCCGAGAATGGATGCATAAGCAGCATCCTACTGATGGTATATACGGAGATTGTCCGAACTCCACGTCCGGGGGATTGATTTTCCGTTCAAATCCTGGAGTTTGTAGGTGCCAGGTCCGATGACTTCTGCTACTTGACAGGGGCCTTCCCAGTTCGGAGACAGCTTTCTTTGCTCTAGCAGTTTGAAGACGGATGCTTTCCGGAGGACAAGATCGCCGGGCGAGAAAGATCTCCCTTTGACTCTAGAGGCGTGATAGCATCCGCGGATAGGGGGGTCCTATCTCCATAGGGATGACAGCTTCTGTGCCGAAGGCCATCCGAAACGGGGTCTCGCCTGTGGGAACTCTCTGGGTGGTGCGGTAGGCCCATAGGATGCGGTGAAGTTCGTCCACTCATAAGTTCCGGGTATCCCGATCGAACCTTCTAGACGGGCTCCGAGTGCAGTTCCTCAGCGGCGGCGGAGGAAGCCTTTGGCGGCAAGGTGGGCTCGGTTGGCGGATAGGTCGGTATTTATCCGAGCCCTTGGACTCCTTATTCCTTGCCAGCTCGGTGCGGGCAGTCCTCCGCGATTCCTCGACTCTGGCGTACTTGTCCGCCAGAGCCATCATGTCGGAGAGGTTTGGAGGGTAACTGACCTCCAACGCCAGGTAGAAGTCACTCTTCTTAACACTCTACCTGCTAGGGCGGACATAGCCACCTCATGGTTAAGGTGATCCACTTCTAGCATGGCCGTGTTAAAACGATCGAGATAGTTCTTCAAGGATTCCCCTTCTCTCTGCTTGACCTCAGAGAGGGAATTAGATCTCCGTCGATGATGGCGGCTGCTGACGAACTGGCTGATGAAGAGGCGGCTTAGCTGGTCGAACGAATCAACGAAACTTGGTTTTAAGGCGTTAAACCAGGTTCGAGCGGACCCTCTAAGGATGGAGGGGAAGGCATGACAGAGAATCACATCTGATGCCCCATGGAACATCATGATCGATCGGAAGCTACTGAGGTGATCGTCGGGATCGGAGGATCCGTGATAGGGCTCGATGGCGGGTAGCTTGACATGGGAGGGAATCACTTCCTCCATGATCTTCTTAGAGAAGGGCATGCCCTGCTCCGCCTTATGCTGAAGCGGATGGACCTGCTTGGCAGCGTCCAACTCGTGGCGCATCTCCCAGATCTGTCGGCGGATCTCCTCTTCGGGCCCAGCAGGAGGGGCTGGGCAAGGAGAATGCAGAGACAGTGTCGAGTCATGACGAGAGATCACCGGAGAGAGAGATCGGGCCCGCCGAGATCTAGGAAGATCCTTGCCGTAGACCCCTTGCGGGGCTGGCCCAGGTCCCTTAGGACGACGAGGGGGGTC
>UESW01004158.1:57440-125559 GCA_900491605.1 Calamus simplicifolius
TTCGGCCGAAAATCCTTCGCGACACCCCAATTGAAACCTTACGACACCCTAGCGACAATGCTATGACACCCGTGCTTATAACTGACCATGGAGAAAAGCCCCGCGATACCCCACGATGAATTTGGTCGAAAATCATTCGCAACACCCCAGTTTAAACCTTACGATACCCTAGTACCAATGCTACAACACCGTGCTTATAATTGGCCATGGAGAGAAGCCCAGTGACACCCCATGAGGAATTCGGCCGAAAATCCTTCGCGACACCCCAGTTTAAACCTTACAACATCCTAGCGACAATGCTACGACACCCGTGCTTATAACTGACCATGGAGAGAAGGCTCGTGACACCCCAGGAGGAATTCTGCCGAAAATCCTTTGTGACATCCCTGTTTAAACCTTACGACACCCTAGCACTAATACTACGACACCTGTGCTTATAACTGGCCATGGAGAGAAGCCCCACGATACCCCATGAGGAATTCGGCCAAAAATCCTTCGTGACACCCCAGTTGAAACCATACGACACCCTAGCGACAATGCTATGACCCCAGGAGCAATTCGGCCGAAAATCCTTCGCAACACCCAAGTTGAAACTTTACGACACCCTAGCACCAATGCTACGACACCCATGCTTATAACTGACCATGGAGAAAAGCCCCGCGACACCCCAGGAGGAATTCGGTCGAAAATCCTTCGCGACACCCCAGTTGAAACCTTACGACACCCTATATAAATGCTACGACCCCAGGAGAAATTCGGCCGAAAATCCTTCGTGACACCCAAGTTGAAACTTTACGACACCCTAGCACCAATACTACAACACTCATGCTTATAACTGACCATGGAGAGAAGCCCCGCGACACCCCAGGAGGAATTCGGTCGAAAATCCTTCGCGACACTTCAGTTGAAACCTTACGACACCCTAGCACCAATGCTACGATATCCATGCTTATAACGGACCATGGAGAGAAGCCCCGCGACACCCCAGGAGGATATCGGCCGAAAATCAGTGATGATATTCCAGCTGAAATAGTATGACACCCTAGTTATAAACCTAAGATACCCATTCAGGAAATTGCCCGGAACACCCCAGCTTTACCGTTAAGATACCGTAGGTTTAAACTTACGACACATGTGGCCTTGCACCAGACGCTAAAGAACAGCCTTGTGACATCGTAGGAGGAAATCGGCCGAAAACCATTGACAACATCCAAGCTGAAATAGTATGACATCCTAGTTACAAACCTAAAACACCCGTTCATGCTTAGAAGAAAACTTTACGACATCCCAGGAGAAAATCGGCCGAAAACCATTGACGACATCCAAGCTAAAATAGTATGACACCCTAGTTACAAACCTAAGACATCTGTTCATGTGTAGGTGAAAAGCTTTACGACATCTCAGAAGAAAATTAATCGTAATCGTAATAAAGCTACGATACCCCAGATTTACTGTTAAAACATAGTAGCATCGAAGCAGTCGCAAGTTCATCTATAATATTATTAGTCATTGCAAAATTTTGTTACAATTTCATACAGAAACATTTTTTGCATTTCCAGACGGACCTCTATGGTCTCCTCCCTTTCTCTTCTTCTCACTTGTATGCTCAAAAAGGAATTTCGGAGATCCACCAGAGTCGGTCTTCAATGTTCCCTTGGTAGTTTGCTTTTCCACATCTTTGTCGGAGCCATCGAGCCGAAGTTTCATGCTAAAGGCGATAGCCAGCTCGTCTACCTCCGATGTCGTCATGGGTGAAGCTTTCTTAAACCTTCTTAAACTACCTCCGATGTCGTCTACCCTTTCTATGGTTGCAGGCAATACTCATCCTTTCTCCTTTTATAGCCGTCGAGTTGGGGGATGGGGGACAGAAACCATTACTGAAGAGAGTGTCGGGAAACCAAATCTCATCAAACTCAGTGTTCCAATCCCTGATTCGGAATAAGTATTGGCCATGCTAGTGTCTTTGTTATAGTAAATCGGAGTGTCTCTCCTCGCATGACGGAATGAGCACTTTCCAATTATTCAATTGGCCACTTGATGCCCGTGGTTTAAATGCACGCTGAACAGATAAGCTTTACGATGTCCCAAGAAAAAACAGGTCGGAAGTATTATGACACCCAAGTTATGTTCACCCAAAAAAAGATCTACGACGCTGCAGTTGAAACATTAAGACACCCAAGCGACAATGCTACGACACCCGTGCTTATAACGGACGCTGGAGTATAGCCCCACGACACCCCAGGAGGAATTCGGCTGAATTCTACCGAAAATCCTTTGCAACACCCCAATTGAAACCTTACGACATCCTAGCGACAATACTATAACACCCATGCTTATAACTAACCATGGAGAGAAGCCCTGCAACACCCCAGGAGGAATTCTGCCGAAAATCCTTCGCGATACCCCAGTTTAAACCTTACGATACCCTAGCACCAATGCTACGACACCCATGCGACAATACTATAACACCCATGCTTATAACTAACCATGGAGAGAAGCCCTGCAACACCCCAGGAGGAATTCTGCCGAAAATCCTTTGCGATACCCCAGTTTAAACCTTACGATACCCTAGCACCAATGCTACGACACCCATGCTTATAACTGGCCATGGAGAGAAGCCCCGCGACACCCCATGAGGAATTCGGCCAAAAATCCTTCGCAATACCCTAGTTGAAACCTTACGACATCCTAGCGATAATGCTACGACACCTGTGCTTATAACTGACCATGGAGAGAAGCCCCACGACACCCCAGGAGGAATTTTGCCAAAAATCCTTTGCGACACCCCAGTTTAAACCTTACGACACCCTAGCACCAATTCTACGACACCCGTGCTTATAACTGGCCATGGAGAGAAGCCCCGCGACACCCGATGAGGAATTCGACCAAAAATGCTTCACGACACCCTAGTTTAAACCTTACGACACCCTAGCACCAATGCTACGACACCCGTGCTGGGGTGTCGTAATAGCCTAATTCGGGGATGTCGTCGGTCCCCACCTTAACAGTCATCGCACGGGTGTCATCGCCTTAAAACTAGGGTGTCATCAGATAAGAGCTGGGGTGTCATAACAGCCTAAGTCGGGAATGTCATCGGTCCCTGCCTTAACAAGTCCTAGCATGGGTGTCATCGCCTTAAATCTATGGCGTCGTCAGATGAGAGCTGGGATATCGGTAACAGCCTAAGTTGAGGATGTCGTCGGTCCCCGCCTTAATAGTCCCCGCACGGGTGTCGTCGCGCTAAAGCTAGGGTTTCGTCAGATGAGAGCTGGGGTATCATAACAGCCTAAGTTGGGGATGTCGTAGGTCCCCACCTTAACAAGTCCTGGCACGGGTGTCATCGCCTTAAAGCTAGGGTGTCGTTAGATGAGAGCTGGGGTGTCGTAAGTTGTTTCATGGGGTTACGTTCATGACACCCCAGTTGAAATGTTACGACACCCTTAGTATAAACTTATGACACCACTACGATATATTTGAACTAGGCAGGAATTTTGACGTCACCCTAGTTGTAATTCGACGACACCCTAGTAACTCAGCTATGCCATCTTTTCGAGAAAAGTTGCATAACATGGCCGATTCCTACGGGTTTGTGTATCAGTGATATGATCGTGGCGCTCCTAGTGTCCTTTCATATTTCTCTGAGGTCGGCATAAAAAAATTTCTGAACCCTAGAGGTCCTTCGTTTGTTGCTCGATAAGCCACTGGTGTCCTAAATTTCTTCCACAGTTCTTTCTTCCATCTACTTCATTCATGGAGATGAGTGCTTTCATTTGTGGACAAAGACCGCGAACAAAGAAGAACCAGAAGGAGAAAATGGCGGAACAAAGCAAGGACATCGTTCTTCATTCGAATGAGGATACGTCTCCTTCAGGTATGTTTATCTCTTTGTTAAGATATTATGACATCCTCTCTTAAAATGTCATGACACCCTAGTTCATACATAATGGCACCCAGCTGACAAATATGTTTTACCCCCTGTTTCAGATGACATAAAAATTATTCCAGTCCCCCGAGTAAAGGCTTCCCAGTTGTTTAGGAATAGTTGCAGGCCGGCCGTATACGTTCAGAAGGTTTGGAAGATGGGGTTTACTAGACAGCATACAAAACTTATTCGAAGGACCCCATTTGGTGCCTTCGTCGACATGCAGACGTTCACAGTCGACGGGCGACTGCTAGCAGATATCATAAGATGTCACAATGGAGGCGACGAGTTCATTTTTTGTGGCAAGCCGATTCTATTTAGTGCCGATGAAGTCGCACTTATTCTGGGTCTTCCAGCTCATGGGAAGAAGATCGACACGTCCAGCCAGTTGTTCAACGGAAGGTTGTTCAGATGATTTGGCCAGGGTTTAGATCTTCGTCAAGAAGGTTTGGAGAAGTTAATATTTCAACTCCGATCATCTAAGGTACAGGAGGATGTCGAGGAAACCATCAGACTTTGGATCGCCTACATGTTTGCCATGTTTTTGGCTCCAAAGTCTAATCAGATATGTCCACGGTATCTCATCCAGCACTTGGATGACTTAAGTCAACTGGATAGGATCGACTGGGCTTCGACATTCAAGGAGTTGATTGTTCTGGCTCTCCCAGAAGTAGCTGCTTGCTTGCGTTCCGATGATCTGGTCCACTCAAAGAGAGAAAAAAAGGTTAGGAGGCAGCCTACCCTGTTCGGATGCTCGACAGCGCTGATGGTAAGGATTATTGAGATGTAGAAATAGTGTCCTTAGTATAATTTCTTTGTTAATATTTCATTTTTTTATATCCAAAAATTATCATGTTCAGGCGTGGTTCCTCGAGCATACATCAATGCGAGCACCAGCATATCCCGATAAACTGCCCCGGCTGTTGAAGTTGTATGACAACCAAATGAAGATCCAGTCGGTTCGGGTTGCTAACATGCAGCCTCACGACTTGGTAAGCTAATACATTGCTTCATTGCTCTGACCATATTTTTTCACTTAATGTGTTAATATTTTTACTTAATATTAATTTGTTTATCATCTTGCTTTGCAGTTGGAGGGAGCTACTGTACCACTATCAAAGGAGCGCTGGCTTCTCACTCAACAGACAGTAGCATCGCCTGAACCAACAGAGCACTGCGCAAGATGTGCCGAGTTGAGGATTGAATTGGTCTGCGTTAAGGATCAACTTGACGATGTCAGGCACATGTTGTCCATTGCTGAGAGCCTCCTCAGTTCATTGCTTAGAAAGGAAAGCAATGCAATAAATGAGGAGGACAAGGGAGACGGGAAGATAGAGGAGGGGCATTCCCTGGAGTGTCTTCTCAAGCATGGGAAAGGAAATACTGAGGAGAAGAAGATGGAGGAGGACCATTCCTCCGAGTGTCCAACTGAGACGGGGATTGCAAAAATAGAGGAGAAGAGATTGGAAGGGGATTCCTTGGACGATAAAACAGAGCATGGGAATGAAAATAAAGAGGAGGAGAAGAGGAGGGAGAGGCATTCTACGGAGGGCCAAGAGGAGTCCAAATATGATAATAAACTTGGCACCCCTACACCAAAGGGCGATGATGTGGACATAGAAATCGTTGGAATGCCTTCGCTTGTTAAGAGGGTTAAAAAAGAGCCGAGGAAGCGAAAGGCATCCAAGGTCAGAGGAGATTCTTATGAGACAACCCGTCCTAGAAAGTCATCGAAGATAGTGGGCACATCAAAGCCCAACACAACGGTTGAAGATGACCAAATTATTATAAATTTTTTTTGAGCGAATGACTAACCGACGAGATCGTGTACACCAATAAGTTAGGTGGCGTTGTAACAAGGAAAAGTCTTCGGGATCTCATTAACAATGATATGATAATAGATGATGTAAGTATCTCAAGAAACCTTTTCTAGTTGTTGATTTTAGAATTATATTAATCGGTTTACATTCCATTGACAGATAATTGATGCCGGCCAGGAGTTTTTGATGTGCAACTAAACAGAGCATCTGGACCGATACCATAAGTGCATCTTTGCATCAGTTTTCGTAGCCGCTTTGTGTCTGACTTCTCCATTAACTGCTCATGAACTCGCTGCAATATCAGGGGCTTCGATATTTGACAATGTATCCGATGAAGATAAGACCCAATTGCATCTGGTTGCTATCGACATGGAAAGAAAGGTGTTCATGCACCTGAATTCATTAAAACGCAATGCCAGGTACAAGGCTAATGCGAAGAAATGGTATACAATTCTTGGCCACATATTCCATATCTACTGCGATAAGGAGGAGGTGATGACTTGGCCGATGGAAGAGATTTTGGATTGCCCAAGTCAACCGACCGGATTGCTGGATTGTGGCCTATACTGTCTGAGATACATGGAATGTCTTGCTCGACGGGATAATCCTGATATGAAGATGAATT
The DNA here is from genome assembly GCA_900491605.1 of Calamus simplicifolius. Taxonomy (NCBI): domain Eukaryota; kingdom Viridiplantae; phylum Streptophyta; class Magnoliopsida; order Arecales; family Arecaceae; genus Calamus; species Calamus simplicifolius. The sequence continues at coordinate 63,808 of UESW01004158.1, forward strand.
TCATGGAGGAGGAAGTAAGAGAATACCGGCGACAATTAGCTGCGACGATATTGAGAGAGGGCCTGAACCAAAAGATCAACGACCTTGTCATAAACTGTTCTTAATTTTTCATTCTTCTTTGATTAAAAATTTAATGTAATTTATTCATATTAACACTGTTTCAGATTTAATGCAAATGCAAAAATTTTATATTGAGAACAGGGATGTCCTCGATTTATTCATAATTATGCATTTTCTACTTGATAATTTCTTAAGTTTTCATATATGATGTCGTAAATTGAAAAATAGAATGTCATAAATTGAGAAATGGGATGTCGTAGGATTTTGCCTTTGGGTATCGTCGAGCTAAAGCTAGGGTGTCGTTAGCTTAGAGCTGGGGGGTCGTCGCGCTAAAAGCTTTGATGTCCTTTCGTGAGAAATGGGATGTCGTAGGATTTTGCCTTTCGGGTGTCATCGAGCTAAAACTAGGGTATCATTAGCCCAGAGCTGGGGGGTCATCGCGCTAAAAGCTTTGGTGTCCTTTCGTGAGAAATGGGATGTCATAGGATTTGGCCTTTCGGGTGTTGTCGAACTAAAGCTAGGGTGTCGTTAGCCCAGAGCTGGGGGGTCGTCGCGCTAAAAGCTTTGGTGTCATTTCATGAGAAATGAGATATCGTAGGATTTTGCCTTTCGGGTATCATCGAGCTAAAGCTAGGATGTCGTTAGCCTAGAGTTGGGGGGTCGTCGTGCTAAAAGCTTTGGTATCCTTTCGTGAGAAATGGGATGTCGTAGGATTTGGCCTTTTGGGTGTCGTCTAGCTAAAGCTAGGGTGTCGTTAGCCCAGAGCTGGGGGGTCGTCGTGCTAAAAGCTTTGGTGTCCTTTCGTGAGAATTGGGATGCCATAGGATTTTGCCTTTTGGGTGTCGTTGAGCTAAAGCTAGGATGTCGTTAGCCCAGAGCTGGGGGGTCGTCGCGCTAAATGTTGGGAATTGTATCCTAAAGCCAATCATTTGATGATTATGTTGATGTAAATTGTATATAAATTGATATATTAATAAAAGTTATTTGGCAGTTTATTCATTACAAGAACATCTTCTTAATACTTCTGAAAGTAATGAAGCCCTTAGGATCTTCCTCATGATAAAGGAGGATTTATCTTAGAAGGTCCTTAAAAGAGTTCGCGACCAAATGATATACTATGACAGGGCCATAGTACTATCAATTATAGGACGTTGTATATCATATTTGTTGGTTATCCTCTTAACCAAGGAGTGTAGAGACACTGGTATGACATACAGGTGAAAGTGTAGGAGTACATTTCACCGAACGTGACTCATTTTCGGATACTCTACTGTCAAGAGTTAATCCGAGAAGATATAGGTATAAGTATCCTTCAGACCTGAAGATCACAACTAGTGGCTTACAAGCAACTCATTGTACTTAGGTGCCGGACCACCTGGATTTCTAATCCAGCTAGGAAAGGTTACTGGGTGCAGTCAAGTACTTGTGGTAGTCAGTTGTGGATCAAGATGGAATTTGACCTATCCCATTAAAAGGAGAAATGCTTGTGTTTCAATTTAGCAAGACCTTGGCCAAGGCACTTCATGTGAAAGTCACATGATCACTAAAGTTGAAATCACTTTATGGATTTGCTATTTAGGGTTGACAGGCTCTTAAGCCATCCTTAGCATTTGTGGTCAAGAGGATGAATTATACGGTAACTGTTTCTTAGGGTTCTTGGAGTTTGCTCGGCAACTCTTCGACCTATCCGGACGTCGGGTTCCATTGCTAGATGGGCACATCGATTAGTATAGAAAGTTGTTTCTATGCTACCGGCTTAAGTTCGAACCTAGAGAGTCACACGCATAGAAGTTTCCTAGGATGATCTATTTGCTGATCAACGATTGAGAATTGTATATGATTTAATTAATCAATTTAATTGATTGAATTATCTCAATTGGGTTAAGTACAATTGAATAAGATTCAATTTGGGTTAAGTCTATTAGAAGGACAAGTCAATTTCAAATATTGATTTGAAATTAGACTTGATTTGAATTTAAATAGATTCAGGACTAGCCAAATTTGATTTGGGCTTGGACCATGATCTATGTGGGTTAAGTCAAATAAATCAGAACCCAAACCTCTCGAATATGGATATCATATGATGAGATGGCTAAAATCTCATCTCATGAGATAGAATTTAATGCATGACATTTATTTACCGAACGTCGGATTTATCCCTCGTCTCTTTGGTTTTCTCCGAACGACGGAACTAAACCAAACGCCGCGACTCCTTGGTTTTCTTCGAACATCGGAATTAAACCAAGCGCCGCGCCTTTGGCGTCTCTTCGCTTTTGCCAAACGATGGATTCTTAAATGTTAGAATTAAATGTCAAGGCTAAATCGAGACTATAAATAGAGGGCATTCCCTCACCAGAGAACACAGAACAAAAAATAGAATAACAATACACGATTTGTCATGGATTGTAATTCTAAATTGTCGTGGATTGTAATTCTAAATTGTCGTGGATTGTAATTCTAAAATGTTAGAATAGAAAATCATTGTAATTCTTGTGTTAGCGGAAGCCTGGTGGATCTTAGAGGAAGATTCAAGTGAGGGGATTCAAGATCAGCAAAGCTATTTTTCCGCGAGCTAGCACTCCCAAAAATCTGATCATTCGGGGCTTCGCATGGACGATACTAGAGGCCGAACGATTGAACGGCTGCAGAGCAATAAGGATTTACCTACTATTCTTAAGGTAAGTGATTTGATCCCTAGATCTTAAGGCAGGTTTCAAGATAATAGTGTGACTAGTCATCTTGAAGATCAAGATATGATCTTGATATTTTTATATGCATATTTTAGATCAAACGACCCTGAATATATAGGCAAAGATATGATCTTGATGCATATTAGATAGATTAATATGTAATCTTTTAATTTTCGCAATGATAATAGTTATCAATTTTTAAAAATATGCATGTCTCGGAGACTATTTCTCTTTACAAATGGTATCAGAGCCATGGTTTCGTTAATGATCTAATTTATTGCATGTAAATTAATATTCTCATTAATTATGTAATTATGGCTAAAACTTATCATAAGGCCATATAGTCACAGGTGGATTGAAAATCCGAATTACCCATTCAATGAGGTATTCTATGACATATTGCCGTGCAATTGTTTTATCGTTGATGCTTTGTTTAAAGAAAATTTAAATTGTGCTTTGGCATCAAAACATAGATTACACACACTCTCAAAAGATATTTTATATTTGATACATATTGATGTTGTATAAAACCATAATATTTGCATGTTTAGTATAAAAACATAGATATGATATATGATGACATGATATCTATGTTATAAAACATACAAATATTTATGAGAGTTTTATTTAAATGTCAAATATTAGTTCATAATTTTTTTTTATAGATATGATCTAAATATATGAATTATGAGTAGTAACATTATGCTTGATTGAAATATATGACATGTTAACATGAAATATATTTAATCATTTGGGTTAGCTAAATCAGGTCCATAAAGGTTAGACTCTAAGGTTTAAATCAACTGGACTAAAAGAGTATTTGTTCAAATCTAATTAGATTAGGTTAAGAATGCTCTAAATCAAACAATAGTTATAGTTGATCAAGTCCTTCTCTTTGATTAAACCAAATGGAAGTAGATTAGGCTCCGTGGTTGAGCATGAATCTATTAGATGGTCAAATCAGAATTGGTTAACCATATGATGTCAAGGTGGGATGGCAAGTTGCTCTAGGATCAACGATCGAATGGTTTTTAATTGGGAGCTACTCGTATTGATGCATCTTTAACGAGTTAATGGCATATCCCTCCCATCGATCTCTCTCACCTGGTTATTGTGGTGAACCATTTATGATTCAGATCATTTACCTGATTCGGGTTGACCCATTCCTGTAAGGATATCAGTATGACTGATTTAGGTGCCACTTAACCTGACTTAATCTTGTTTCATTCTATCGATTTCATAGATTCAGTGGGAAAACTTGATTAGTCAATTTATCTTCATATTATTAAAATCCTCTAAAATTATTAGGTCCTTAAAATGAAATAGTTATATGATAACTAGATCATAGCCTCCCATTAAGGTGGGTGATAATGAGTCCAATGTCTTGATAATCATTGGAGGCACTCCATGCCTGGTGCTTGTCAACCATCGGAATTATCATTCATTATATGATAAGTCAGCGTAACTATTAAATAAACAGTCAGGTGAGCCGAGCTTCACTCGGGCTTGGTTGTCTATTGATAGGTTACACTGATTATATCATTTAATGGTTGGAACTAACCAGAACTTTCAGTGGAGGCACTTCATGCCTGCTGAAGAGATACATGGGGTAAAACTGAATACTAAGAATTGTTTGGGGAAACAATTGGTTTTGAACCTACTCTTAGATGCATATGGGTTAGCCAAGCTTCACTTGGGCCTGTATGTAGTTTATGTAGATCTTAGTGCCCGCTAAAGAATTAAGAATAATTCTTTGAATTGGGGTGTAGAGGCTGCCAATTTGAACAAAATAGTGGGAGAATCTTTAGACTAAAGTCCAAGTCTTTAGACTGAATCAATTTATATACTAATAAACTTTAGTTTTTCCTAATGCAGAATATGGCCACTAATTTATCATTAAGGTCCCTATTGGATAGTGACAAATTGAATGATTCCAATTTCAATAGCTGGTTCAGAAAACTTAAGATCGTCTTTGAGCATGAGAGGATTCTATATATTCTGAATAATCCTGCACCAAAGATACCTGATGCAAACACCCAAAGTTCTGAGAGAGACACTTATCAGAAGTGGCTCAATGATAGAACTAGCGTGCGTTGTATCATGTTAGCAGTAATGAACGATGAATTTGATCTCCGGTTCGAGAATGCTCAGCCAGAAGAAATCATTCAAGCGTTGAATGAATCTTTCGGCACACCCGACGATGTTGAAAGGCACAAGACTAGTTGTGCTATTTTCAATGCTCGAATGAGAGATGGATTTCATGTCATTGATTATGTATTGTACATGATCGAGAAGATAGAACTCCTAAGCAAGCTCGGCTTTCCCTTACATGAGCAGTTGGGAAAATATGCGATCCTGAATTCCTTGTCTCCATCCTTCTGACCTTTCCTTACTCATTTTCGAATGACAAAGCCTGTAGTCAACTACCACGGTTTGTTGGGGTTGTTACAGAACTTTGAGAAGGATAACCAGCTCTCTAAGGGTTTGGTTAATGTGGTTGAAGGATCTAAGGTAGGGCGTAAACCTTTTGGGAAAGGGAAGAAGAAAAAGAATAATAAAAGGGTGCAACATGCTAGGACATCTATAAGGGGTCAGATGCAGAAGAAGAAAGTTGATAAAAGTCAAGCTGAATGCTTTCACTGCAAGATGCAAGGGCACTGGAAGAGGAACTGTCCTCTTTACATTGCCACACTTGATTCAAACAGGCCAAAGAAGAAAAAGGAGCAAGATGTTGCTCAACAAGGTATTTATATGATAACACCTTGTAATTTTTCTATATATGATAATCAGACCTGGGTATTGGATATTGAGAGTCCTTTTAACATTTGCAATTCATTGCAGGGACTAAAGGTCACCAGAAGATTTGAGGACAATGAAAGATTCCTAAATGTCGGTGATGGAAGATTAGTTCCAGTACTGGCATTAGGAGTTCTTGAAATAGTTTTCAATAGAAATATCATTATACTAAATGATTGTCATTTTTGCCCAACGTTCTTATTGAACGTAATTTCTGTAGGCCTTCTGGTCAAAAATAATTATGAAATTTCAATAAAGGATGTTACTTTGAATATCATTATGAATGGAGTCACTGTAATGACTGGGCATTTATCTAATGGCATTTATATATTATCACAGCCTGTGAATGTAGTGTACCAATCAAGTAAGCGCCCTAGAACAACTGATGTCATAGATATTTATCTTTGGCACCATCGGCTGGGTCATATCAACAAGAACAGATTAAACAGGTTAACTCAGGAGGGCATCCTTTGAGTTGATGATTGTGAATCATTAACTACCTGTGAATCATGTCTTCTTGGTAAAATGACCAAGTCATCTTTTACTAGAAAAGGTGAAAGAGCCAAAGAGCTATTGGGTCTAGTACATACTGATGTATATGGACCAATGAGCACTTGTGCCAAAGGTGGATACTACTACTTCATTACATTTACAGACGACCTTTCTAGGTTCGGTTATGTCTATCTTATGCGACATAAATCTGAATCGTTTGAAATGTTCAAACTATATCATAAAGAAGTAGAAAAATAAATAGAAAAATGTATTAAGACCCTTCGATCAGATCGAGGAGGCGAATACCTTTCCAATGAATTTGTGACATATTTAATGGAGAATGAGATTCTCTCCCAATGGACTCCTCCTGGAACACCGTAACATAACGGTGTGTCGGAAAGAAGGAATCAAACTCTGTTAGACATGGTTCGGTCCATGATGGGTTTTGCAAGCTTGCCAATATCATTTTGGGGATACGCATTAGAATCAGCTTGTCATATTCTTAATAAGGTTCCAAGTAAGTCTGTTTCTAAAACTTCACATGAGATGTGGTATGGACATAAACCGGTTATTACCTATCTGAGAGTCTGGGGGTGTCCGGCTTATGTAAAACGTGCAAAATCAGACAAACTTGAACCCAAATCTGACAAATATTTTTCATCGGCTATCCGAAAGAAACAAAAGGATATTACTTCTACAATACTGAAGAACAAAAGTTGTTCATTAGTAATAGAGCAGTTTTTCTTGAAAAGGAGTTCCTTAGTGAAGGAACAAATAGCTCTAATGTTGAACTTGAGGAAGTTCATCAAGTAGAAGGAACAATACAAACCAGTGAACCCCTAGAATCTGAGTTGATTAGATCAAACTCAAAACCCATTTTAGATGCACCATTAAGGCGATCTGGTAGAGTACCACATCAACCGGACAGATACTTGGGTTTCTTGGTCCAGAACGATGATCCTGTTGAACTCGATGAGAACAACGAGGATCCGATCACCTATATGGATGCTATGCAAAGGACTGACTCTAATAAATGGCTTGATGCCATGAAATCCGAACTTGATTCCATGAAGGACAATAATGTATGGACATTAGTTGACCCACCCGAAGGGATAAAACCCATAGGGTGTAAATGGGTTTTCAAGAGGAAAAGAGGCGCAGACGGAAAGGTAGAGACCTATAAAGCACGTCTGGTTGCCAAGGGGTATCGTCAACGTTATGGTATTGACTATGACGAAACGTTTTCTCCTGTGGCAATGCTGAAATCCATTCGGATTATGCTAGCTATAGCAGCACACTTCGATTATGAGATTTGGTAGATGGATGTTAAAACCGCTTTTCTAAATGGTGATTTAGAAGAACAGGTGTATATGATACAGCCTGAAGGTTTTATATCTGAAGATGAGTCTAAAGTATGCAGGCTACAGAAGTCTATTTATGGACTTAAGCAAGCATCAAGGAGTTGGAACATACGATTTGATAAAGTGATCAAATCTTATGGCTTTATTAAGAATAAAGAAGAACCTTGCATTTATAAATGGGCTAACGATTATGTTATTGTATTTCTTGTATTATATGTGGATGATATTCTCTTAATCGGGAATGATATCCCTGCATTACAAGGAATAAAGACATGGTTATCATCACAATTCTCCATGAAAGATCTGGGAGAAGCATCATACATCCTAGGGATGAAGATCTATAGAGATAGATCTAAGAGGATGCTAGGTTTATCCCAATCTACGTACATTGACACAGTGCTAAAGAGGTTTAGCATGAAGAATTCTAAGAAATGCTATCTTCCGATAGGCCATGGAATTCATCTTTCTAAGAAGGATTGTCTGATAACTCCTAATAAAAGAGAATGTATGAGTCGAATTTCATATGCTTCGGCAGTAGGATCGATTATGTACACCATAACATGTACAAGACCAGATGTGGCATACTCACTAGGAGTAGTGAGTAGATACCAATCTGATCCAGGAGAAAACATTGACAAGTTGTTAAGACAATCCTTAAGTATTTGAGAAATACTAAGGACCAGTGGTTAGTCTATGGAGAGTCTGATTTGAAACTTGTTGGATATACTGATTCCAGTTTTCAATCAGATCATGATGATAGCAAAAGTGTATCGGGTTTCGTGTTTATCCTAAATGGTGGAGCTGTTTGCTGAAAAAGTTCCAAGCAATATACAGTGGCAGATTCGGTGTGCGAGGCAGAGTACATCGCTGCATTAGATGCTGCGAAAGAAGTTGTGTGGCTGCAAAAGTTCATCTCCGAGCTTGGAGTGACACCTTCCATAGATGAACTAGTCTTGTTATACAGTGACAGCACTGGTGCCATAGCTCAAGCAAAGGAACCACGAGCACATCAGCGCACCAAGCACATACTGCGCCGGTTTCATCTTATTCGAGAGATAGTAGACCGAGGTGACATAAATCTTCAGAAGATTGATGGAAAGGAAAACCTAGGTGACCCATTTACTAAAACACTCAGCATCAAGGAGTTTGACAACTATAAGTTGAAGATGTGTATTAGATACTGTAATGAATGGCTTTAGGCTAAGTGGGAGTTTGTTGGGAATTGTATCCTAAAGCCAATCATTTGATGATTGTGCTGATGTAAATTGTATATAAATTGATATATTAATAAAAGTTATTTGGCAGTTTATTCATTACAAGAACATCTTCTTAATACTCCTGAAAGTAATGAAGCCCTTAGGATCTTCCTCACGATAAAGGAGGATTTATCTTAGAAGGTCCTTAAAAGAGTTCGCGACCAAATGATATACTATGACAGGGCCATAGTACTATCAATTATAGGACGTTGTATATCATATTTGTTGGTTATCCTCTTAACCAAGGAGTGTAGAGACACTGGTATGACATACAGATGAAAGTGTAGGAGTACATTTCACCGAACGTGACTCATTTCCGGATACTCTGCTGTCAAGAGTTAATCCGAGAAGATATATGTATAAGTATCCTTCAGACCTGAAGATCACAACCAGTGGCTTACAAGCAACTCATTGTACTTAGGTGCCGGACCACCTGGATTTCTAATCCAGCTACGAAAGGTTACTGGGTGCAGTCAAGTACTTGTGGTAGTCAGTTGTGGATCAAGATGGAATTTGACCTATCCCATTAAAAGGAGAAATGCTTGTGTTTCAATTTAGCAAGACCTTGGCCAAGGCACTTCATGTGAAAGTCACATGATCACTAAAGTTGAAATCACTTTATGGATTTGCTATTTAGGGTTGACAGGCTCTTAAGCCATCCTTAGCATTTGTGGTCAAGAGGATGAATTATACGGTAACTATTTCTTAGGGTTCTTGGAGTTTGCTCGGCAACTCTTCGACCTATCCGGACGTTGGGTTCCATTGCTAGATGGGCACATCGATTAGTATAGAAAGTTGTTTCTATGCTACCGGCTTAGGTTCGAACCTAGAGAGTCACACGCATAGAAGTTTCCTAGGATGATCTATTTGCTGATCAACGATTGAGAATCGTATATGATTTAATTAATCAATTTGATTGATTAAATTATCTCAATTGGGTTAAGTACAATTAAATAAGATTCAATTTGGTTTAAGTCTATTAGAAGGACAAGTCAATTTCAAATATTGATTTGAAATTAGACTTGATTTGAATTTAAATAGATTCAGGACTAGCCAAATTTGATTTGGGCTTGGACCATGATCTATGTGGGTTAAGTCAAATAAATCAGAACCCAAACCTCTCGAATATGGATCTCATATGATGAGATGGCTAAAATCTCATCTCATGAGATAGAATTTAATGCATGACATTTATTTACCGAACGTCAGATTTATCCCTCGTCTCTTTGGTTTTCTCCGAACGACGGAACTAAACCAAACGCCGCGACTCCTTGGTTTTCTCCGAACATTGGAATTAAACCAAGCGCCGCACCTTCGGCGTCTCTTCGCTTTTGCCAAACGACGGATTCTTAAATGTCAGAATTAAATGTCAAGGCTAAATCGAGACTATAAATAGAGGGCATTCCCTCACCAGAGAACACAGAACAAAAAATAGAATAACAATACACGATTTGTCGTGGATTGTGATTCTAAATTGTCGTGGATTGTAATTCTAAAATGTTAGAATAGAAAATCCTTGTGATTCTGGTATTAGCGGAAGCCTGGTGGATCTTGGAGGAAGATTCAAGTGAAGGGATTCAAGATCAGCAAAGCTATTTTTCCTCGAGCTAGCACTCCCGGAAATCTGATCATTCGGGGCTTCGCGTGGATGATACTAGAGGCCGGACGATTGAACGGCTGCAGAGCAATAAGGATTTACCTACTGTTCTTAAGGTAAGTGATTTAATCCCTAGATCTTAAGGCAGGCTTCAAGATAATAGTGTGACTAGTCATCTTGAAGATCAAGATATGATCTTGATATTTTTATATGCATATTTTAGATCAAACGACCCTGAATATATAGGCAAAGATATGATCTTGATGCATATTAGATAGATTAATATGTAATCTTTTAATTTTCGCAATGTTAATAGTTATCAATTTTTAAAAATATGCATGCCTCGGAGACTATTTCTCCCTACACTAAAAGCTTTGGTATCCTTTCGTGAGAAATGAGATGTCGTAAGATTTGGCCTTTCGGGTGTCGTCTAGCTAAAGCTAGGGTGTCGTTAGCCCAGAGCTGGAGGGTCGTCGCGCTAAAAGCATTGGTGTCCTTTCGTAAGAAATAGGATGTCGTAGGATTTTGCCTTTCGGGTGTCGTCGAGCTAAAGTTAGGGTGTCGTTAGCCCAGAGCTGGGGGGTCATCATGCTAAAAGCGTTGGTGTCCTTTTGTGAGAAATGGAATGTCATAGGATTTTGCCTTTCGGGTGTCGTCAAGCTAAAGCTAGGGTGTCGTCAGCCCAGAGCTGGGGGGTCATCGCGCTAAAAGCTTTGGTGTCCTTTCATGAGAAATGGGATGTCGTAGGATTTGGCCTTTCGGGTATCGTCGAGCTAAAGCTAGGATGTCATTAGCCGAGAGTGGGGGTGTCCTCGCTCCCCCCACCTTAACAGTCCCCGCATGGCTGTCGTCGCTTTAAAGCGAGGGTGTCGTTAGGCCAGAGCTGGGGTATCGTAACAGCGCAAGCGTATTCATAAAATATCAAATCTTCTTGGCAGACGAGATGAGCACTTCATTTGGCTGAAAAAGACACCCTAGTTACAAAGCACTTCATTTGCGACCAAGACACCCTAGTTACAAAGTTACGACACCCGTATTTTATATATGCTCCTGTGTTAGTTGACTCAATACATAAGCATCAAACTCGTCCATCAAAGTTTCAGAAGATGGTACAATTCTTTCCATGTCCTCTCCAGTGTTAATTGACTGCATACAAGTCTGCCTGTTGCTTGAAGTAGCTCTTATTTCATTTTGCATTGGTGGAGCGTCAACGATTGCCTTGACCATATTTTTTCTTGATCTTTTTGACTTCTTCTCGACCCACTCTTTAATCTGTTCTCTCTTGGGCGACCTTTTATCCTAATTTGTTGAGGATCTTGAATTACAAGCTCTGTACTTGGCTTAGCTGCGCAGTTAGCATCCACGACAATTTTGAATATAGGTGTTAGACCATTCATCACTAAATTAAAAGCATCTTCAGACATAGAGGCTATCTCTACGAGCTTCATCATCCGATGGCTCAGCAAACTATATCTACAATCAATAACATAATGTTATCGAAAACATATATTAAGACATTTCAAATAAAAAATTGTCACTGCGTACCGTAATTTTTGTGTGCTTTTATCACAACCTTCAGTATTGCAGTCGAAATCATCGAATTGGTATTTCATGTCCTTGCACCATCTCTTTAAAAAGTATTTATCTAGTAAACAAAATACGTCACTTTGATGAAGAACCAACAAGGCATGCCTACACAGGTAACCCTTAAACTGAAAGGATTGACACTGGCATTGGACATACTCAACATTTCTATCGTATGATATGATATAATCTTTGATCATCTCCTTGCCGATTTCATCGATTTCAATCCTTTCATGCGACTTTACAGAATATACACAATAGCTATCAGCTTCCTTGATCAATTTAGTATTTGATGCAGCCATTTCAAGGATCTTATTCTAAATTTTTTGAAAATGCGCCTTGTATACCTTCATGCAGCTTGTCTCTCAAAAGGTGATGATGTCTTTAGGAAAGCAATCGTTTGCAATATCCTATTATCTTCCTCATTTTTGGCCTCGTACCTTTTCTCCAAGGCATCTTTGTACTTACCTATGAACTCCGTTAGTGTAGTCTTCGAATTTATAAACCCATCGAAGAAGTAATTTATGCCCTCACTCCTTTGTGAAGATGACATCCCTTTACATAATTTTGTCAAAAAAAGAAGCGTTGAACGCGAACATGAACCAAAGACAATAACATACAAACCTGCGAAGAATGTATCCTTTAGGTAAACTAGGAACCATTTATCCCGACATTCGTAAAGGACATTGAACTAATATATAGCCTTGCATTCTTTATATTTCTCCATAACATGTGCCCACCTTTCCTCGAATGACTATATGGTCAATGAATCATATATCGCCTCATTGAAATCAACCATAAATTTGGGATTTGTTGTGCAAATGTGGCCAATCTTTTCAGGTATCTTCTTCAATATATGCCAAAGACAAAATCGATGTCGTGTGTTAGGAAAAACTTCTTTAACAGCAGTCTCGATTGCTTTATCTTGGTCAGTTATTATAGCAATAGGTGCTTGACCACCATTTGCATCCAGCTATGACTATAAAACCCATTTATATGTCTCAGTAGACAATAATGCGCAACCAAGTAAGGTGGACTATCCATGATGGTTGACCACGACGAATGGATAAAAAGGCATTTGATATCTATTTGTCAAATAGGTTGAGTCAAAGCTTAGAAGATCACCAAAGTATGTGCATGCCAATCTTGACATTGGATGAATCCAGAAGACAGACCTGAGATGACCATTATCATTGAGGTCTAAGGTATAGAAGAAATTGGAATTTTTGAGTTGCATTTCGGTGAAATGGATTACCATCGACTGAGCATCTCCTTCTTTCAGCTTAGACTGACGTTCGCGACAAATGAAATTACGAGCATCCTTCTCGATGAAATCCAATTGTCTTCTGCCCCCTTTTCTCCTTGCTATGGCAGAGTATATTTGAGTTGTCGGAACATTCACGGCATATAAATTGCTGATCTCTGCCTTCTCTGGTGTGCTGATCCTCCTATGCGACCGTAGATAACCAGTTGATGTTATGGACATCCTATGGCTATGTTCTAGAGAAACCTCAACCAATATCCACTTACAACTTGTAGCATTTAGTCTTGCTTTTATGGATGCCATGCAATCAACTTTCCCAGTATCCCTATGATTCATGCTCTTCTCTGTTTTTCTAGATTTTTCTTGCCTCCAACACGCTAGGTGCTTGAAGCAAAGTTATTTGTTGTTGTTGACCCTGCTACACACTGTTGTGATTCCAAAACCAACTATTTTTGCATATCCATTATAGAAAGTATATACATCATCTGCTGAATTGAATTCCATTCCAGTTTGAGGAACTACAGTATCAACCCCTGCTTTTGGAGCGATGGGTGAAGGTGCACGGCCGGGAGTGTACTCGATTTCTTTCTGATCTATAATTTCAGCATCGTTTGTGGAAATATAGGCACACAGTCATGAACAATGATATCCATAGATTTAGCTGTCAATATATCCTGACAAAGCATTAGGACACCAAGGTTAAAAAAATACGATACCTCACTTGAAGAAATACGACAACACGATTATGATTGAACCTCAGATACCAGGAATACATGTCATCTATGATCTGAATAATGGCTCCTTGTTCGTCTTCCTGGTTAAAAACTACGACACCCATTAATAGTTAAAGACATGAACTTACAACAGCCGAATTCAGATGTCGCGACACCCCAGTTTTCAAAAAATGACACCGAAGCTGTAAAGTTACGACACCCATTCATAACACATTGAGGAAGGGCCTAACGATACCAAGGTTCACATATTACGATACCGTAGCTGAAAATGTTCAGGCAAGAATTAACGACACCCCATGAAACAACTTACGACACCCCATATAAAAAATAACGACACCTTTAGCAGTTAAAGACACCCCGGAAAGCAACAAATGAAGATGGCGAAGGTTATAATCACGGGTGTCGTAGCGTTATCGCTAGGGTATCGAAATGTTTCAACTTGGGTGTCGCAAAGATTTTTGGGCGAATTCCTCTTGGGGTGTCGTGGGCCTTCTCTCCAGTGTCAGTTATAAGCATGACACACCCTTTAGCAGTTCAAAACATCCCAGAGAACAAACTACGACACCCCGGAAAGCAACAAACGAAGATCGCGAAGGTTATAATTATGGGTGTCGTAGCGTTGCCACTAGGGTGTCGTAACGTTTCAACTGCGGTGTCATGAATAATTTTTGGCCGAATTCCTCCTTGGGTGTCGTAATGTTATAAGCACTGGTGTCGTAGCATTGTCGCTAGGGTGTCGTGATGTTTGAACTGCGGTGTCACAAAGGATTTTCGGTCGAGCATAACTGGGGTGTCGTATTTGTTTAACAGAGGTATCTTATTACTTTAACTTGGGTGTCGCAATACTCCCGACTTTTTTCCTGGGGTGTCGTCACTGATATTCGGCCGATTTTCTCCTGTGATGTCGCAAGGCTTTTCTCCAGCATTCGTTTGGAGCACGGGTGTCGTAGGCTTGTAACTACGGTGTCTTAACAGTAAATCTGAGGTGTCATAGCTTTTATGACGACACCCCGGAGCACGGGTGTCGTAGGTTTGTAACTAGATCTATATGGAAAGGAAATAATGGGGAATATAGGCCGCCGAAACACTCTGACGACACCCCAGTTTATAAGTTATATAGTATGACATTCATGCTACAAAACACTAAACTCTAAACAGTTATGACTCCCAGAATGCCATAACTATTTTGGTCTAAGGAAGTTACTTGCGCATTAAACAATTTCCTAATGCAGAATGCCATAACTATTTTGGTCTAAGGAAGTTACTTGCGCATTAAATAATTTCCTAATGCATTAACTTCCTCTAACGATAAAAAATAGTTGGTGTAATAAAAGAGCTTTACAAAGAAGTGGGAACAAGGACTTTTTACTTCCTGCTGCGGATGACATTTTCTCTAGAAGTTTTTGTACAAAGACTTCAGTAGCTACCATCATCGAAGCTGAAATATTTTCTTCCGACCGGACTCTCAGAGTGAGGGTTCAGGATCTTGCTCAAACCTTAGACGATTCCTTGCATCCGAAAGCTAGAGCGAGAGAGAAGAAAGAGTTTTTCTTGCATAGATGTAATCTAAGAAAAAATGGCGGTAGAAGTAGGCCGGAGGAAAAGGGCATTTTCGTCTGCACAGTAATTTTAAAATAAAGGTGAAGCGCTTTTAATGGCCGTCACGATTAGAACGTAACATCATAGCAGAGCCATACCATTCTGCATCGTCATATAAGATCCAATCAATATAGTTCAATTAGAAAAAGTGGTGTAGTACATGTAAAACTGCCGTGTATGAAGACTTTTTCCAATTTAAATATGGTGGAGTAGAGAAGCCGGCCCAACCCATATTAAGCTGGAGCACATCGGGCTATAAGCCTGTAACGCCTCGCTCCCCCCACAGCACCGCTTGCCCGACTCCTCCTCTCACCTCTCATTCGCAGCGCCGTCGTTCGATCTGCCGCCGGCGACGATGGTGAAGTCAGTGGTCGGCGAACAAACCCAACTCAAATCAGCGGAGGATCGCCTCTTCCAATCCTCCGTCCCCGCCCAAGTCTCTCTCTCTCTCTCTCTCTCTCTCTATCTATCTATCTATCTATCTATCTCGCTCTGATTCTTCCCGTTCTTGATGAAGATTTGGGTGTTATTCCACAGGTGGGGCTTATCGTAGGTAAGCTAAACCCTGATTCGGACAGAGGATTCGTCTATGATTTGATCCCCACGCCGCCGACCGACGGTGGAGGCCCCGCCTGCACCCTTAGATCCGAGGACGGGGGCCGAGACGACAAGAAGAAGGGGTCCAAGGGTGGGAAGCCCTCGGCGGAGCCTTCCCTTGTGATCGATGGGGATTGGGTCGCGGAGCATGCCCGCCAGGTGAGAAGAAGTGCTTTAACTATGAATACTTATCAAGACGTGGCTTTGTGCTGCTAAAAGTTTTGATTTCGATGTCTTTTTAGGTGTCAAGGATGCTGCTGGGCGGTATGAATGTGGTTGGGATCTATGTCTGGACGTCAGAGGCCTCCTTTAAGGCCACAGCGCCTTCGATACTCGCTCAGGTACATTTTTTTAAATCTTCTTCGCGAAATTTTGGTTTTGGCATGATTTTTTGCCCCGGTTTTCTGGATTCGTATTAGTTATTAAGCTTAAAAAAATTCGGTCTTTTTGGTCTGAATTGGTGCCATGAAGAAATTGAAGGACAAAAAGTAAGCTGTTTAATCTACGAATCAAGTGCTCAGGTCGTAATCGATTAATTTGACCATTTTTTTTTAAACTTGGCCTTGTTTAGTTTGATGCAATCATTATTATTTGTTAAAATATTCTGGTTGATTTGGGTAATGATGTATGGTCTTTATCCAAGGTGCAGCCTTATCTTAAGTGTTGTAAGATGTATGGTAATTGCTGAGTTTTCTGTTTGAATAGTTGATCCATACTTAAATGAAACTTAGTATTCTTGTTTAGTGTGAGGTTGATATGAATATTCTGCTTCTATTGCAGGCAGTCAGGATGGTTGCTCAAGCAGCACGTTGTTATGATAGTGAATTTGATGAGAGGCTGCTCATCCACGTTTCTTATAGCCCAAGAAGGTTCTTCAACCACCTTCTCTTCCTTGCCTTATGGTTAATGGTGTGGCTTTAATTATGAGCTTCTATTTCAGTTGTTGTGACCTTTTATTTTCACTTGGAAAAGATTCTCAGACCTTAGTATAGAAGGCTTCCTCTGGATTTAAAATTAGATTAACCTGATATAAATCCAATGGATCGAGTTCTTAATGTCAGATCATGTGTGAAATTCTCCACAAAATCAAGTCCAAGATTGTTTTTTCTATCAATTAGTTAAATCCTACACCTCCTGCAACATAGTTGACGGACTGAAAAGTTTCATTGTTTTTGGATTTTTGGATATAATAAAAATGCAATAGCTAAAATTCCATCCATTGACTTCAAAATTGACTATACTAATTATCAATTCCAAAAGAAGTTGTGACTATCTGGAAGCCTTGGGAAAGATTCCACCCAGCCCAATCTTTGTGGAGTACCGGATAGAAAAGTTTCATTGTTTTATATGTCTACTGATATCTGCTTCTGGTGAGTGTCTTATCATCCTCAAATTATTAGT
The DNA here is from genome assembly GCA_900491605.1 of Calamus simplicifolius. Taxonomy (NCBI): domain Eukaryota; kingdom Viridiplantae; phylum Streptophyta; class Magnoliopsida; order Arecales; family Arecaceae; genus Calamus; species Calamus simplicifolius. The sequence goes on from UESW01004158.1 coordinate 81,239, forward strand.
CAATTTCCTTGCATGTAACTTGGAATATTAATATATTACTCAAGTGATTTTTACCTTTTTCTGCTAATTCTTCTGCAATTATGCATCTAATGCTTCTGAATGTGGTGTTCTGACCATTTAAGCATACACAGTGTCAATTAATCTCTTAACTTGTATTTACTAATAAAAGAACATCTTAATTGCAATTCACTAAATTTTACTATGGGGATAGGTGGGTTTGTCGTAATTGCTCGTTGGCATCAGGAAGTTTGCGGCCATGTGACTTCAAAATGGGGAATCTATTAGCTTCTCTTCAAGCTTTTAGATGCATGTATAACTTTGAGATAAGGTATTATTTACTTCTCTCTTTTAAAAGTTTGTTTTTTGTTCTGTTAATTTTCTACAATTACTTTTATCTAAGAACAGTTTATTTACGAAAAGTTTTCCCCCATTTGACATATGATATGTCTACTACCCGAAGAAACCTGCTGTGCATGCATTGTATTGCATTTATTGGATTTCTTGTTTTCAAATATCTCAACTCTCATGTCCTCAACTATTCCTTTTTGGATATAGAAATTGTAGGACTCATGAGAATTTCGGCTGCCCCTTGTGCCTGAAGCCTTTAAGCTGCTAAAGATTTAGTAGATTTGCAAAATGTATCTGCCACTTTTGGTGTCTTCCATGAAGCAACTAGCCACCCCATAACAGACCTTGCTGAGTTTTTTGCTCAAACTCTTCACTCCAAGTTCTTTTTGTTTTCTTTTGTGAGAGGCTTTTTAATTTTAATTTTTTTTTAAATTTAAGCATCAAATTATGTGGACATTTCCAACCCTCATTGGTTCCCCCCTTTTTTTCCTTGACAATTAAATGGTGAAACTCTCAATTTTTCTCCTACCAGGTCCAATGTCAGTGTAAAGGTATTGAAATACTTAGTTTTGTCACTTCTTATTATGTGGAATGCATGTCCAGTTAGATAGATAACTTGGTTTATGCTCATTTTAAATCGTGGGTTCTCCTTCAACTAACTTTTGTTCCATGTATTGTGGTATAGATTACCCATTGTTCAAATGGGACCTGTAGATTCCAGCACTTTCAAGAACGTTCTCGGCAGGGGAATAACTTATCATGCCAATGAACTTCAGAGTGCGAAAGTCTTAATAGATGGAAATTTGGTAAGACCACTCTCTTATCATTGTTTTGTAGGATCTCCATTTAGTAACATTGCTATGCTGATGGAAAGATCGAAAAGAAGTGATGTGATTTACTAATTCTCGGGCCTAATTGTTATGATGCTAAAAGAACTAAAGCTACTAATTATTTTGTTATTGCTGTTCAAATCGTATGCTTAAGGTATGTTGAGATGTAGAGAACTCTTACATATTTTTTATTTTCCCCTGACACAAATGACTGATGTTTATTGGTATGCAACCCAAAGATTTACTTGATGGGGAATATTAAGGGCAAGGCAGATTGACTAAACATGGTGATCAATGCCTTTATCAAGCATTAGCACAAGACTTTTTTTTTCTCTTGTACTAGTTTCACAAAAGATATGATACTCAAAGCATGTTTCACTGGATACAATAAAATTGAAACAGACCAGGAGAGGCTAAGCGCATTATTATAGAAAAAGTGATAGTTGTCAGTGTAGTCTGAACTGTTAAGATGTTTCGTCGTTAGTAAAGATGAGCAACATCACCTAAACAGCAAACTGAGTGCCTTAGTGAGTAACTAAATGTGGTCTGTTGATGCTTTGTGGGAGCTGAATTCCATTTCATGGTTGGGTGTAGATGCTGGTAGATGATTGTTTGGCTATTAAGAATTCAGTTGACTTATATCACAAGGTTAATATTGTGATGTTGATGTTCTGCAAACTTACTAGGAGGAGACGTAAAAGTTTGTGGGATTGACTATAACTATGGGGAATGAGTAAGGAGGGTTTATTCACTCTTCTTTACATGTGTGGATAAGGGCGAGGAATTTTTTTTAACTCTTGTTTGTAACCCCTATGAAGTTTGAGGTAGGGTGAGTAGGAGGATTACGGGGGGCACCCAGTTCTGATTTCAAAATGAAGATAAACTGTTGGAAAGTCTAGTTCCAATATTCAATGGTAAAGAAAAATCAGCCAACTAATAAGCTATGTAAAATGTAATTCAGTATGCAGTTTTATAGACAAATCCTCTACATATTCTGGGTTTATGATTATAGAGGCAATTAAAGGCCTAGTTCTAAGACCTAATTGTCCTATGCCCTCGGAATTGTGCTTCACTGAAGTGATGGAAAATAATTACAATTAAGCTCGAAGGTAATATACGCTTTTGGAATCTGGATCCATCTAGAAAGATAATTCTAATCTAGGTTGATGATTCTCTATAGCCCTCATTCACCTGCATCTTGGATAATATGTCTAGAATGTTAGCCACCAAATAAGCTGTTGCATGGAATAGTGTAGCTTGTAAAATGTCAATGAAAAAAGGTCTAGCTTGTAAAATGGTCTTTTCAGAATTTTGCTTATGTTTGGATCACACTCTTTTGATATATTTTTATCATTTAGGTGACTGAAGATCTGCATAACATTTCAGAGGGCTTCCACAATGTTGAATTTCTTTTACCATTCAAGAAAGACATGTCTGCTGAAGGTATATGTGGATATTTTCTAAATAGAAATGCATTTTCTTTGATATACCTCTTTTATGAATAAGCGTAATCAGAAAGAAGTATAAGTATAAAAAGCCTATATCCTATCTGTTTGTATAAGTAGCTGATATTCTTTTTTTTTTTAATCATTTGCAAAATATCATATAAAGCATGCAGCTCTGAGGAGGTTTCTGGTCTTGTTGTCTTCAGTGGATCGGTTTGTGCTTCTGCATATTTGGGTCCAAGAGAACCTATTTCACAGGCTGTAGCCGATCTAAAGGTATTTTATTAGATATCTTCTTGTAAATTAACTTAATTCTTTTGAAAAAATGTCCAGTTTCTATCTATGGAATATATCTGAACTAGTTATGGACTGATAGTGTACTAATAGAAGCATCGGCATGAGAAGCTTATGATGAACATTTTTTCAAGTTTAGAACACGTCTGGCCATAACATATGGTAGGGCGAATGTAAACTCATATTTGAACACACTCTTCGTCCTAATGAACACAGGTAATAAAAACGTGCATGCTAATGGACTGTCAAGTTTAAAATATGTACCCAAAATAATGGTTGAAAAATAATAAACATATTCCACATCACTGCTTACCACTGATCCAACCAAAAAGAAGGAAGGACATGGAGAAACTTGCCAGTTTTTCTGTGATGTTATTGTTTCCAGCTTTTCCCTCGTCCTTAAATCCTCATGGAAGGTATGGAAAAGTTTTGGGCCATGGTTTTATCTTTGTCAGCTAACATTTTTCATGCCATTGGTTTTTGGGTGGGCGTGGGGAAAACGGAGTTCTGCTGCATCTGTGATGGTTCTTCTCTGTACTTTTCTTAGCCTCCATTATCTTTTACCTTGGTGCAGGGAATTGCCTTTTCATTTCAATGCTGTATCTTATCAACATAATTTTCTCATTCCGTTATTTATGAGTTCTTGCCAGACTATATATGGGATGCATGCATGCACTTGTACATTCGGGTATATTCATAGATTGCTGTATTTTTAAAGCCATCAAAACCTTGTTATTATGTTTAAATTATGTCCTTTCATAGGCTTGTGAACTTCAAGACAAAATTGGGTATGAGTGGGTTTTCTTGTTTTGGTGGATTTTGGGATTTTTGAGCAATGGCTGCTGCTTTTGAACTTATGATGCTAATTTGGTGAATTTGCTAATCTCAGACTTTTATTTTTCTTTATGTTATGATCTTTTATATTATACACACTTGTTATAGATTCTGATGATGAAGTATGTTCGCCACTACTATAATTTAAAGCCATGGTTGTTTTAATATTTCACTATGAATGGTTGATTTGGGCATCGCATTTCCTCTGTTGAGGTATCTTTTAGATATAATCTGTGTTCAAAAGAGGAAAGTGTAGTGGTTGTAGAAATTGTATGTTTCTGCATAATTGATTGTTTTAGGCAACTTATGTGGTTTGCTTTATTTTCTTATGCTAAGGGGGATATCATCACCAGTTTAAGAAGTAGACTTGATATCATCTCTGATGAGGCAGAGGGAGAAGTGGCCCTGGCTGTTAATAGTAACATTGAAGCAAGTGAAGATGCATCAGCTGGGAAGCCCGTGCACCATATTATCTTACATGAATTAAGGTAATTTTCTCTGAGGCATTCATTTTCTATGTCATGCTTAAAAAAATAATAATTGCATATTTATTGCTCTACTGGCCAAACATCATTTATTGTCCAATCTTTTAAGTACTTACATACTAGCTTTTGGCTTATGAGCATATCCAAAAACTTTAGGGACTTAATAATCATATTGTTATTGTCTTCGTTTTTTTTCCTACTTGAATCTATATAGTTATATTCTTGTGGGGAGAAACAATTTTGACTCGAGTTTTGACATAATTTCTTTTGGTATGCCATGCAAGATAACTTATAGGCACTCTTGTTTCACATAATTAATACCAACATTTGCTTCCTTGTTCTTGCTTCTTATGCAACCATGCTATGTTACTCGTTTATATTCAGTGCAAATGATATGACATTTTGATTTCTGCATGTATCTTACTGTCTGCATGCATTCTCTGCATAATCTTACCGCCTGAATGCTTTTGAAAACAGAAAATCCTGCTGCCTCTCTTTTCCCAGAAGAGTTCTTGTTCCATGGATCTCTGGCATCTTCATTTGTGACTACATGCAACCATCTGAAACATTTGAGGTTTGCTCATCTTTCACTTCTGGCAAAATGGAAATTGTACTTATTTTCTGCATTCTCGCATTATCATCGATGTCCATTTAGTTTTCTAGGGCCAAATTTGGTTTTTTTTTCTTTCTCCCCCCCCATTTTTTCATTGCATTTGGTCTTTTTCTTTTTTACGAGGAACTTTTTTGTTATTTTTAGAAGTTGTATGCCAATCTTCATTTTATTAATTATTGTCTGTGCTAATCATGCATAAGCATATGTATGGCTGTCCAATCCAACAAAAATAGACAGTTGCAGCTTTCCTCTCAAGATAAAGAAGAACATTATCATGATACATTCTTCTTAGTTTTTCTTCACTTTTTTGTTTATGTATTTGTCATGATCATGATATAATGCTTTATGGCATTATCAAATCAATATCAATCTTTGAATTCCTCAATTCCATGTAACATGACTAATGCCCGTGTTATAGAAAGATCGTTTTCTTTTATTTTTTCTCTTGTAATTATCTTAGAATGTGAGAAGATTTTTATTTGGATTCTATACCCTTTTCTGATTGCTGCATGTATATCTGGGCATTATCTGCTGGAACAATATATAGAGAATTTCCTAGGCACATCCTTAGCATCAAAGATTCATGCTGGAGTGCTCAATATTTTTCTTTTTAATGAGGGTTCCATATCAATTATCTTTACCATCATCCTATTCTCCATGTTTCCAGGATGTCAAAGATCGCTGCAAGGAGATGATGTCCATCGAAGCTCCAATGGATGCTTCTGTAATAGTAGAATCAGAAACAGTAGCAGCTACAGCGACAGAAAAATCATTTTGGGGTGTAACTCATGGAGATATAACGTCTGTTGTTGATGACTCGAAGAACAGAAGACGTTCAACCGAAACTACAAGCATTGGAAAACCAAAAGGCCGCGGTCTGAACTTTCCAATTGCTATTTTCATTCTCTTAGCGGCTATCCTAATTGGGTGGGCGATTACGGTTTCTGGACGAAAGAAAATCATTCCGTAACTACAATAATTATATTTTGTCCCCCTCTTGTTTTCAGTTTAATATAATTTCTGGAGTTCTATTTAATTTTTGTATTCTTTTTTCCCTTACCTTTTTTTCCTGTCCTTTTTTTTTTTTTTTAAGGTTCTTTTGTTGGTGTTGTTGGGTTGTACGATATGTACTCGATGAATCATGGAGATACTGGTAGTGAGTCCTGTTCTTACAGCCATGTTTGTAGATGAAAACATTGAATGGCTCGCAAGTCTCCATTGGATATTGAAATTATGCATGGTGGTACTGTGCTGAGCTATTTGAAAAACCGAAGCTTGTTTTCGCTCGGGATCGTTTGGAAGAGCAGCTCAAGGTAAAAAAATGCTTGAATTCATCAAGCGCCAGCCGGACTGGTGATGGAAAACAGGAAACGCGGAGCAAGCAAGCAAAGAGAGTGGGTTCAGCAGGCGATGGAAGTTCTTATCCAGATGAGACTGGATAAGAGGTTCAATTCTTCTCTCAAATCAAAGTCACTGAGCATCTCGAGATAATAGGATAGAGAGAATAACAACTGGCTTATGCTTGCATGCACCCCAAAGTTTGATTTTAATTTGAGCTTTGACCATGTGCATCCCGGACTTTGTATCTATCTGTATGGACTGCCCCCGTTAATTTCCCCGTGTGCACCAATTGATGAGATCCTCCCATCTTGGACAAAGGATCGATGTCGCTCGGTCCGCTCGGATGCAAATGGGTTCACACTTCATAGATGCAAGCGTGGAAATGTTCTTTTAAGGTTGATGCTGGGCATTCAGCATTGGTTTTTGGAAGAAGAAACAAAAGAGAGAGAGAGAGAGAGAGAGAGAGATGTGAGAACGATGGATCTGGGGGAAATGGAAATGAGCTGTTTGTTAGCTGTTGGTTTTCAGGCACGTGGGTGCCACTCGATGAAAATAGATTTCTGAAACGGTTCGTCGTTTTTTAAAGCCTTAATTAAAGCCTGTCAACTATGGTCAATCTAGCATCTAATTTTCTCCTGTTGCCAACTTAGAATTCCTCGTCCACTGGCCCACCGTTTATAACGGTCATATCTGGCGGGATTTCTAAGCGAGGCAGGCATAAAGACGTCCAAGCTGAACAACCCCTTCCTTCCGCCACCGTTCAAGCTCCCGAAGTAGGCAAAATCTCCTCCTCCTCCTCCTCCTCCTCCGGCCAAAACCACCGCCGCCGGAAAAATGCCGAAGTTGGCGGTGGTTTACCTCCTCCTAGTCATCAGCTTCATCCTCCTCCTTTCCTTCTCCCCGACACCGCATGCCGGCCAACAACGCCGGCATGGCCGTCGGCTAGCCCATCATCACCATGCCTCCTTCGACCCACTACTGGGCAAGCTCGAGCGGCGGGCGGAAGAACAGGGCTTGCTCGACCCTGATACCTTTCAGGAGAAGTTGAATGCCATCTTCGATGACCAGGACTGGAGCGAAGTGCCCGAGATTGGTGTATTTGAGGAGTACTTCGGCGAGGAGGGCCGGCTCAACGTAACAGAGCGGTTGACGTATCTGTTCCCATTGTTGGATAGGAACCCAGAGGACGGGAAAATTAGCTTCCAAGAGCTCGAGGTTTGGAACCGGAGGCAGGCGCTGGACCGATTGATTTATAGCACCGAGAGGCAGGTGAAGATGAACGACAAAGATGGTGATGGAGCCGTTACCCTTGAAGAGTTCTTGTCTCATCTCCCGGGCCAAGAGACAGGTCTCTGCATGACTCTTTTGTTCATCTTATTCCTTACTTTATGTCAATTTCTTTTGCTTTAAATATATTGGATACGCGGGTTCTTTAGGATATGTTCCTCTTCTTATTATTAGTTGTAACTTGATAAGCAGTTAATGATAATCCCTTCCTACCAAAAAAAAATAAAATTAATCAGAGTCTCCCAACATCGATATATTTTCTGAGCCTTGATGTTTATTTAATAACAGCCACACTATACTCAGCCAAAAGATAAGGTCCTTAAGATCATCACTTGTCTTAGATTCCTTTTCCCATATTATCAAAACTCTTGTGAATCAATCAGAGAACAATTGCCTTAAACGATTTGCATTCCTTGTCTCAAAATTGAAGATGGTTTTCCTTTCTGTTCTATAGATTTTGCTTTTTATCTTGCTCCTTTTAAGAATCATAATTTCTTTTTCTTGCCTATATGCCTCTTCATGGTTTATGAATGTCTAGTTCATGCATTATATTTGTGATTGCATTTGGTCCTAAAAATAAACATTTTGAGAGAGAAATTACGATCTCGACTTGCTGAGATAATTATTGAACAATGTCCATGGTACAGATTGGGACAACAAGGAACGTGGTAAACCAGGTTGGTGGAAGGAGCAGTTTTTGAATGCAGATAAAGATGGCAATGGATCGCTTGACAGCGCCGAATTTAGGGAGTAAGAGCAGTGGTTTCTTTTGTTAAAGGAGCATTGATCATCATATTACTTCATTTTCTTACAAAAGAATTTATTCATTGTAGTTTCTTACACCCCGAAGACAGTAGAAATCCAGCAATCCAATTGTGGCTGCAGAAGGAAAAATTAAGGTAAATGTTCTCAGTCCATGAAACATACAAAGCATTCAATCCATTTTAGCTTCACTTGATAACTTACTGCTTCTTGTTATTCTTATGTTTCAAGTAAAATTATCATAGCATCAAAGTTCAAAAATTGAGAATAAGATGTTCAAGAGAATTACTCCCCCCAAACAAAAAGAAAAAAAAAAAAAAAAAACCCAGAAAAGGAAGGAGAAAGGAAAAAAAAATTATGGAGAGAGATGTGGCCTCCAGGCCCTCCACAAGAAAAGGTAGTTAAAGAGTTTGCAGTACAACTCTCTGCATAAATAAGTAAACAATATGTTACATATCTATCATTTTTTAAGTAATTGAAGAATCTCTTTTTTTTTCTTTTTTTTATTTTTGCTGGGAAAAGCATGAAGTTGGTAGGCTCATTAAATTGGTTACCATTAGTTTCATCTCTGTTCTCCACATGGTTGATGATGGTTCTGACATGTTCTCTATGTTTCTTCATCTCAAAAATAAAACTAATTTTTTATATATGTGTTCTGTGGGTCATAGAGACATGGATCAGGACAAAGATGGGAAATTGAGTTTCATGGAGTTTCGCGATCAAATTAATGACATCTATCAGAGTTTTGCTTCATCTGAAACAGATTCGGCAGAAGACTTCAAGCACCGTCAAGATTATGCCGAAAGAAAATTTGGAGAGCTTGATGTCAACAAAGACAGGCATGCATCCTAAAATTCTTAGCTCATAATATACTTGATAGAGCGTATTAGTCCTCAAAAGAGAAGTTTGGATAACTATTAAATCCAACAGTCTATGCATTAATTTGTGCACTGCACGAGGATTTCAGCCCCTGATAGGAAACCAATGACAAATAATAATTTGCAATGCATAATTAAATAAATAACATAAAGCATGCTTGTTCCAATTCTGGTTATCCACTAACTCTAGTATTCTCTACTTTGCTTTCAGTTTTTTGACAGCAGAAGAACTGAAGCCCATACTTCATCACCTTCAACCAGGGGAGTTTTCTTACGCATTGCATTTCACAAAGCACTTGATGCGTGAGGTTAGAATTTATGCTTCTTTATCAGATAGTTTACAATGAAATATTTTAGAAAATGATGATTTTTTTAAACATAAATAATCTGAAACTCGGATATCTATGTTCACTAAAAGGGGGATTAAAGAAATTTAAGTCAGTTGTAATTTGGTTTCCTCAAAGAAAGTGACTTAACTGCTAAACAACTCCATCTGTGAATGTGATCTAGGCTGATGATGACAAAGATGGCAAATTGACCCTGAAGGAGATGCTAAACCACCATCAGGCATTCTATAGTGCTGTTTTGAGGAAGGCCCGTTTGATGACTATGATGATGATGATGATGATGATTACTACTTTAATAGCCATGATGAGCTCCGATGATAAATCTCCATTTATGATCCTTCTTTTTTCTCTAGGAATGTTGGGTGTGATTGTACTAACTCAACAATTGTTGTGAAGAAAAAGATAGGCTGTGCATTCTTCAGAAGCTCGGCCGTGTCAGGTGTATTAGCCTACTGATCGCCCTTCAGCCTCAACAGTTGTGTATTCTGGGTGTGGTTTTGGTGGAAAAAAACTCTGCATTACAACTTGCCTTGCAATTGCCACAGAAGACCAGAGCTTACTCTGTGCAGTGAGCTGACTACTGCATTGAAGAGGCTCTTCGAACTTCTAAGCCAGCAGAAGTTTCTTCAAGAATTCCCTCCAAACCAGCAGATGAACTCCCTGGTACCAATTCAAATTGCTTTTTGTCAACCGTGAGAGAAGGAATAGAATGGATGACTGTGGTCTAGCACAAAATGAGCGAAAGAATCATTTCTAAGTTGTTTTTTATTATTCAAGAATGGTTGGAAGAAGCACAGAGCAAAAAAAAAAAAAAAAAACTTTGAATAATTTTAGATGTTCTCATATAATAGATTATTCTTACGGTTCCCATAGTAAACAGAGCAAAAAGCAGCCTTAAATGTGGTTAGACCCTTAAATAGTGCTGGAGATTAATGCACTTTGGATTAAAAAATGATTACCGTGATCATCAGTAATATTTAATGCTATAGTAATATTAATTATTATATTTTTTATGATAAATAGATTATCAATCATATAGCATCAAATTTTTAAAATACTTTTTAATTAAATTTATTAAAAAATTATATATTATATATTTGATTTAAAAAAACACGGATGCTATATGAGGAAAAGCGGATGAAGAAGATAAGAATTGAGATCGTTGTTCGCCATATATAACGGCCGATGAGGAAGCCCAAAGCCTTTGCGTGTCTGAAGACGGTTGTATGGCCATTAAACGGTAGAGATCTGTGAGGTTGCAATGAGGTCGATAGAAAAGGAGGCAAGAGATAGAGGGAAACATGGATAATTTTATTAAAATTTTTTTTATCAGATTATAATATCTTCAATAATATGGATAACCATCTTCTCTTAAAGTGTAATACATATAAAAAATTTTATCAGATTATAATATCTTCAACAATATGGATAACCATCTTCTCTTAAAATGTAATACATATTGCCATTCTAAGATAGATTACCATTTAAAATATATACCAAACATAGTTATCTGATAGGTTTATTTTAAATTACTGATAATCTGGATAGATTATCTACTACCACACGCAACCTTAGATCCAAGGATTGAAGGAGAGCAAGGATAAGCGTGGTTTATTCCATGTGCAAGTAATCTTTGCATGCATGCATACAGATGCAAGCTTCATTAAAGACTCTTTAAAGGCATGCATACAATCTACCAAAAAATATATATGTATTTATACAAGACCTATAAAGGATAATATATGATATCTATAGTTAATATATATTATATCATATAATATTATTAATATATTTTATAAATTATAAATTAAATTATATTATGTTATGTTATATAACTTCATTCTCGATTTATTATTATTAATATATATTCTGATATTTGATTTCAATTCTAGTTACCAAAGATCAGTTGTGGTTTCCGAAATAGGGATGACAACGGCTCAGGAATGGTCCGACCGATCCTCGGGGTCATACCCGTTAGAAAAAACGTTCATCTTCTTCATCCCATTAAGCCCTGCCCTATTAAGCCGTTATAATTAACGGGGCGTAGATACCCAACCGGGTAAACGGGTACCCATCATTTTAATAAGATAGAGATGAATCAAGATGATGATAAGATGGAGACAAATCGAAATGATGATATTGATATATAAGAGATTCTTTGACTTTGGGATAAGGAAGAAGAAAACGAAAAGTGAGAAAAAAAAAAATTTTAATAAGGACCAACATAACAACCGTAAAAAAAATACATTCAAATTAAGAAATAAATAAAGAGATATCTTTCTAAAGAGATGAGTATATCAAAAAAAAGAAAAAGGTGTTGGAGGGCATCGATGGGGTAACAATTGGAGAAGATAGACATGAACTAATGGAGTTAGGTTCTCGTTTTGGTTCAGAACTTAAGATTAGTTGCGTAAAAAAAAGGAAAAACAAAAAACGGCTACGTGAAATAAGAAAGAGTAAAATTATATATATTTTATTTATTTTTAATTTTTAATATATATATAATTTAAATATATTATATTAAAATTAATAAAGATAAAAAAATAAATAAAAATAGGGCAGAAAATATCGTCCTTGAATCATTTATTCGTTAGCCATTAACTAAAATCTTAACTAAACGTTAAGCCGTTTCGAACAAATTTTTTTTGACGGTACTGTTGGGGTAAACGGCTAGGAGAAAATTTCCATCCCTGCCCCCCGAAAGCCTCCAAAGAAACGCGCGCCGGCTTCCCAACCGTATGATCAGCCAGCCAACTGCTCTGATGCTCCCACCAGCACATCGGCTTTCACTGGCGGGAACCGGACGAACCCGACCTCCTATTGGTCCACGTCATCGAGATGACATGTTGCTTCGTAATGGATCCCGTCACCTTCTGCCCCCCACTGCCACCGGGACTACAAACGCTCCTATAACTCTCTTTGATCGCCAAAGCCTTGGGGGCGTGGGTTGCTCAAACTCGAAGGGATTCTAGAGAGGCTGAGAGAGAGAGGGCGGGGGGGTTCGTTTGCGCCTGGGTTTTGGGCGGTGAGCGGCCATGGATCGGTCGAAGACGGTGATCTTGCTCGGCCTCTTGCTCACCGGTACGTTGTGATCCGATCCCCTCAAGTGGTTCTTGACCTGATCGAGTTGTTTAGGGCTTGACCTATGTTTCTTCTTTATTTTGATGAGTGTTCGTATGAATGTATTAGATCTGATCTTGCTCGGCCTCTTGCTCACCGGTACATTGTGATCCGATCCCCTCTATAGGACAGCGATTTTTTATGATCTTGTTGAACATCTATCTGATACTGTATAGGTCGAGATTAGTCATTACTGGTCTCTTATCTTTTGATTTGGAATCTTGGAGGCACAAAAGCTTGGGCTTAAACTGCTGTTAGCGAATTCTACGTTTTGTTTTTGTTTTGCTAAGCGATGGAAAAGTAACCGGCAACCAATAATTTTTTTTTTAATTTTCTTTTATTGATTGAGATGTTTCATACTTTAGCGGCAACGGATATAGAGGAGGAATATAGTTTTTGTTTTGTTTCATGGTGTATGAGATAAGCTATTCAAGAGCACAAAATGGGTTAATCTACTTCGTGCAATTATTAGGAAGTTTAGTGATTGGCCAGAACTAGGTACGCCAGATGGTTTGCAATATGGCTGAATTAAATGAGCTACTTTATTTTCTAATCGTAAAAGTCAATATTTCTAATGGTAATTGATTTAATATCTTGTTTCATTTGAATCTTTCTGATGTATTGGAAACCAGAATTTGATGGCGGAAAGGGAAAAATAAATAAAAGAAGAGAAAGAAGTCAGCAGTTGAGAATAAAGTAGGTAATGCAGGGGAACTTTTATATAGGTGGCATGTAGTAGTATTCTTGTTTGATTTGAAGCAGTCGCTTAATATTTGGCACTTACCACCCAATAGGCTTCGAATTATTTTGAACGTGGGTGGTTCAGTTATATTTTGGATGTGACAGGAGTCTTATAAGGTTATTACGTACTGCATTAATGATTCTTCTAATGATGTGATGCAATCAATTGTCTCTTTCTTAAAGCATTCTTTAGATCAATTTCTCGTTCAAAATGGAAAGCATTTAAACAAAGCAATATATAATTTTGAGAATTGTCCTTTTCATTGCTTTACCCTATTATTTATCATTCTGGTTATTTTGGCTTGAGTCTTTGGAAACTAAGCAATGTGACTTTTATGCAATTATTGGTCAAGCCTGCATCTTGCCATATTGATTTGAAGCGATTACAAATCAACTTGTCTCTATTATTTGTATATTTGATCTACTGATTCAGTGCTTACACTTTTACTCGATATCTATGCCTAGAAGCACAGCTATATAATTTTACCAATTTGAGCACACAGATTTGCATCATTCAGTCAACATTAGTTAAGATCTTGCAAGAAGTATATTTTGTATGTTCACCGGGTTTTCTGTTACTGATACTGAGTATTTGAATGCATATTATGCTTTTGTGAAAATTTATTTTCTTCATATGTCTTATAAATTATGTAACTAGACTCCAATTCAGTAGTTTCCCTTATTATCCTATGATAACTGGAGGTGCGAGTAGTTCTGAGCCTGGCTATACTAACTAATAATGGTTTTAGAAACAAATGGAGTGCATTGACATTTTGAATTTGTTGGCAGGATGTTTTTTGGTGTTCTCAATCGCAAAAGAGGAGGCCACCAAGTTGGGAACAGTTATTGGGATTGATCTTGGTACCACATACTCATGTGTAGGGGTCTACAAGAATGGTCACGTGGAGATCATAGCCAATGACCAAGGAAATCGTATCACACCGTCATGGGTGGCATTCACTGATAGCGAGAGATTAATAGGTGAGGCTGCAAAAAATCAGGCTGCTGTGAATGCTGAAAGAACCATTTTTGATGTCAAAAGACTTATTGGAAGAAAGTGAGTTTTCCCTTTTGTTATCATTATCTTCTTTTAATGTTTCTACCTTCTGTGCATCCAAGCCACCAGGTAGTGATATAGTAATTAGCGTTTAATGTCATATCTGAACTGTAGGTTTGATGACAAGGAGGTACAGAAAGACATGAAACTTGTTCCATACAAAATTGTCAACAAGGATGGTAAACCTTATATACAAGTGAAGATCAAGGATGGTGAGGTTAAGGTGTTCAGTCCTGAGGAGATTAGTGCAATGGTGCTCACAAAAATGAAGGAGACAGCTGAAGCATTTCTTGGGAAGAAAATCAAGGATGCTGTTGTCACTGTTCCAGGTAGAAAATAGACTTTTTGGAATTATTTTTGTTCATATCACGCTTTCTGCACATCTGCCATACTGACTTCTCATGTTAAATTTCCATGCAGCTTATTTCAATGATGCTCAGAGACAGGCAACCAAGGATGCTGGCATAATAGCTGGTTTGAATGTGGCTAGAATTATCAATGAACCAACAGCTGCAGCCATTGCATATGGTCTGGACAAGAAGGGTGGTGAGAAGAACATCCTAGTTTTTGACCTCGGTGGTGGGACATTTGACGTCAGCATTTTGACAATTGACAATGGAGTTTTTGAGGTTCTAGCAACAAACGGTGACACCCATCTGGGAGGTAATAGTCTTGTCCTTCACTACTTCAATATCTTATTGTTATGTGATTTGCCCAGATCTAACTCAAGTACAGAAGCGTGCTTGCATTAATGGCAGTCATTCCTTAATTGGCACTACTGGGTTTGCTTGAAACTTTCATTTAACCTTGCGCAAACCATATAGAAAGATTGGTATACTTTGTTTAGCATGTTGAGAAAACATGCTTGAAACTTGAAATCAGCCTGTAATGTAATTAATACATGCTTGAGTCAATTTTTTGGACTGAGTAAATTTTACAGCTCATCTTGATATCTTGTTTATTTATGAGACATGTTTTTTATAACTTTGGAAAATGGAATTTCTTTTCAGTAATTAAATAATTAGTGTAGCTGTCTCTATGTAAGCTTGCATAAATATATTGTGAGTTTCTTTCTATCTGAAGATTAAATTCAGACACTTTGTTTTTTTCTTTGTTTTGCAGGTGAGGATTTTGATCAGAGAATCATGGAGTACTTTATCAAATTGATCAAGAAGAAGCATGGAAAGGACATCAGCAAAGACAACAGGGCTCTTGGGAAGTTGAGGAGGGAGTGTGAGCGTGCCAAGAGAGCTTTGAGCAACCAACATCAAGTACGGGTGGAGATTGAATCTCTCTATGAAGGCTTGGATTTCTCTGAGCCACTGACGCGGGCCAGGTTTGAAGAATTGAACAATGACTTGTTCAGGAAGACTATGGGACCTGTCAAGAAGGCTATGGAGGATGCTGGACTGCAGAAGCATCAGATTGATGAAATTGTTCTTGTGGGTGGAAGCACCAGGATTCCCAAGGTTCAACAGCTTCTTAAGGACTATTTTGATGGAAAAGAGCCAAGCAAAGGGGTGAACCCAGATGAAGCGGTTGCATATGGTGCAGCTGTGCAAGGAAGCATCCTAAGTGGAGAGGGTGGTGAAGAAACTAAAGGTACTCTTTTTACCATGATTATTGCTCTGACTGTAATTTTCTGCTGCCACAATATTGTATTCATTTTGGAACATAAATCCGAATTCATCCTGGACTTTCATTGTGAAAAATAGTTATAGTGCTGACAGACTCTCTATCATCTCTCTATCATCGATGATTGATTAAATCTGAATGCAGATATACTTCTTTTGGATGTGGCGCCTCTGACTCTTGGAATTGAGACTGTTGGTGGAGTAATGACCAAGTTAATTCCAAGGAACACCGTCATCCCAACCAAGAAGTCTCAAGTTTTCACCACTTATCAGGACCAGCAGACTAGTGTCACCATTCAGGTAAGAATAATATTATCGTTAGGTGTCTCGGTGTCGGTTATATTAGACTCTGGGTAACTGACTGTCCCAGCAAACCGTGTTTGATAAGAGGGAGGTTGCCAAGTTAATAATGTTTCTTTTTCGTAGGTCTTTGAGGGTGAGAGGAGTCTCACGAAGGACTGCAGGATGCTAGGGAAATTTGACCTAAGTGGAATCCGTCCAGCACCAAGGTTTTTTTTTTTTTTTTGTCTTTAACATCTCATACCCATACGTACAAAATTTCAGGAGCTTTTGTGAGCACGTCCTGTTGGCTAAATATATATATATATTTATTATTAATGGAACAGGGGAACGCCTCAGATTGAAGTCTCTTTTGAGGTTGATGCCAACGGCATCCTGAATGTACGAGCAGAAGATAAGGGCACTGGCAAGTCAGAGAAGATCACGATCACGAACGACAAGGGGCGTCTTAGCCAGGAAGAGATTGAACGCATGGTTCGGGAGGCAGAGGAGTTCGCGGAGGAGGACAAGAAGGTGAAAGAGAAGATTGATGCCCGTAACCAACTGGAGACATATGTTTACAACATGAAGAACACCATCAACGACAAGGACAAGCTTGCCGACAAGCTTGAGAGCGATGAGAAGGAGAAGGTAGAGGCAGCACTCAAGGATGCCCTGGAGTGGCTTGATGACAACCAGAATGCTGAGAAAGAGGATTATGATGAGAAGCTCAAGGAGGTAGAGGCTGTCTCCAACCCCATCATCAGTGCGGTCTATCAGAGATCCGGTGGTGGTGCTCCTGAAGGCAGCTCAGATGGCGATGGAGATGGTGATGATGACTCACATGACGACCTTTAAGTGAGTGGGGAATATATTTCTATTCTAATTATCTAATTATCCGATGAGAGGGAAGGCAAGAATTCTTTTCCTCTCTGCATTTTTCCATTTTGAAGCAACAACAATGGTCCACGCGGAATGTCATAGTATCACTACCACTGGAACTCGAACTCTAATTTACCTTTCATAGTTTGCAGCTTCTTATCATGTATAAAATTTCTCAATTGATAATCACATAGAATTCATTAGACGCTGTGGCTTATGCATATGACCAACTTGGCATTGATTGCGGAAAAAAAAAAAAAACATATTCTGCTTTCAACGAAGCAAATCTCAAAGTACAAAAGCTGAGCTGGAGGTAATGGATGAGATGAAATTTCATATTTAACAGTATATGTGATAGAGAATGATATTTTATATAAGGTTAATAGGTTACGAAGTTGACAAATACTAAGGGGGAGTTTGGTAGCATATAATCTATTCAGATTATTAATAATTTAAAAGGGACCCATCAGATAACTATGTTTGGTAGCATAAAATCTATCCAGATTACCATCAGACCAGATAACTATGTTTGGTAGTGATGACGCTGAGCCACTTTCTTCAAGCGCCGGGGACGCTGGAGAAACAGACGTCCTTCTCGTCGGACTCCTGCAAGAAAAGTCCTTGGAGACCGGATGCTCCAGTGGGGACCCTCCGACGCTCAAGTTAATCACTCGAGAACAAGCGAGAGCCGTCTAACCAAAGGAGGCCCTGGCCGGTGTTCCCGGCGAGGACCCTCCGATGATCAAGTTAGTAAACTTGTCGCTCAGTAATGTAGTAGAGAGATAGATCGAGAGCCTCCTTTTCTGTTGAGCTCGGGGTCCTTTTATACATATATGGGAGGTTCCTTTCTTTTCGTCCTCTTTTTAACCGTCGAATCTTCCTCGTTGGGATAAGCTCCTTCGAACGGCAAGTGGTTAAACCGTTGCTGGATGGGGGCCGCTTGTGGCGGTAACCGCTGGGCGTGCTAGCACTTGCCCACGATTTCGGTGAGCGAGGTATATGGTAACATATCTCGAATCTCGAGATCTGTTACCTGAGGTGGGTCATAGTGTATGCAGGAAAGGCACCAAGTTAGGACCAGAGTCAAAGGCTGGAGCCGTTGCTGGAGGCCAGAGCTAAAGGCCGGAGCCGTCGCTGGAGGCCGGAGCTAAAGGCCGAAGCCGTCGCTGGAGGCCAGAGCTAAAGGCCGGAGCCAAAGGCCGGAGCCGTCACTGGAGGCCGAAGCCGAAGGCCAGAGCCAAAGGCCGGAGCCATCGCTGGAGGCCGGAGCTGTCGCTGGAGGCCGAAGCCGAAGGCCGGAGCCAAAGGCCGGAACCGTTGCTGGAGGCCAGAGCCAAGATTCCACCTCTGGGATTAGCTGTCACATCATTATTTTCGAAAACCGCACAAAAGGTTATAACCACCCAGATGATATGGTCAACCGTATCAGATGCCCCCTGCCCCTGAGATGAGTGAACGTATAATCACCGACGAAAGGGGTGTTAATATCCACTGGGCGGCTGACTTTCGCGCCATCATTTCGTCCGTTCGAGCATAAAATTTAGTCCTTAAAGGTATATTTAACATCAAAATGTGAAACAATGCACGCGAGAACAAGGACAGAGATGGTAAAACAAACGAAATATTTGGAAGAAGAAAAGAAAGTTAGATGGACGTACGGACGCCAGTAAATCTTCCTACTATTTAGTTTACCGTGCTGGTTCATCGAACATGGGAGCATAGGGCCAGAAGCGTTGCCAACGGCGATGGAGTTTTTAACGTTAGTCCATTTAAAGGCATCTCGGCAATCGTTCAAGGTCATACCAAAGAAAAGATAGGTCTTAGTAACATTATATTTTTACTGTACATTTTCTTGGGTGCAATGTATCTTAAGGAAAAAAGAAAAATTTTCTATTTTTTAATAAAAAATTATAAAAAACACATTCATTTATCAAAAATAAAAAAATAATTTTTAAATTTAAAAATAAAAAAATTATGGAGAATTATGGTTGATGGTGGAGGATAAAAGAGGATGGCAATGGTAGTGGATAAGGTCCAATACTAAAAATTGGTATTGTTTTAACATTTGGCTTATATGTTTTGATATAGGCCGTATCATACCAAACCAATGGAAAATTGGTTAGGTGGACTAGGAGCTCCTAATTCATAAATTATCATGAATCAAGTTAAACCGAGCAATTCAATTTGATTCGATATACTAGTACAAAGTCAATACATATGGTTTGGGGTAGTTTGCCTCCCTTAGCAGACAAAGAGGTAAAATTATCCCAATTTTAGGTCAGTTTGGCTCGGTTCACCTTAAATCGTCCGATTTAAAATAGTTCGACTAACCTTAATAGTAGACAATGCACAAATAATATATAATGATGGTAGTAAATAATTGAGATATGATGGTGATGATGTGGAGGTAGTGAATTATGGAGATGTGGTGGCAAGTGGTGAAGGGCAATAGTAGCGGTAGATGGTGTAAGTATGGGGTAGGTGGTGGAGGGCGACGTGGTGGTGCATCACATAGGTTTGATGGTGGTGTTAGTAGGTGGTGAAAGTATAGTGACGATTATGGTGGTGGATTATGAAGGTGAGTGTAGAGATATGACGGTGGTGATGGTGAAAGATAGTGAGTGTATTGAAGATACGATGGTGGTAGTGGTAAAAGAGGATATAGTCAATCAAGCTATAGTTTCATTAAATTACTAATTTCATTTTTAGGACAATAAATTTTTAAAAATTATATCGATAAATAATTAAAGTCCAATCAAGGCTAGATCATTTGTAGATAAGGTCTACCTTACTTGAGCCTAGATTCATATGGTTTTGGGTTTGCTAAACTATCTTATTTGGATGCCAAGATACCTACTAGTAATTTTTCTCAAAAATAATATAAGCATAGTCCTATTTGAACCGCTAAAATACCTAATGATGATTTCTCTCAAAAAACAAACCTAATGGTGATTAGTTTAGGCTTTAGCACTAGCCCAAACCAGACCATTTTTGCTATCAATCTACCAATTTAATAGACAAGTTTAACTCATATATTTCTTACATCAAACCAACAATCTTAATAAAAAGTAAGGATACAAACCAAATGAAATATATGAAAAAGACCACCTCACCAGCAACTAATATAAAGGGACAAACAATGACAACACAACATTGAACACTCCTCTATCTCCATATGTGAAAGAAGAAAAAAAGACTTCAAAAGGGAAATAGAAAGAATCAAGGACATTAGAGTCTTCTATGACAACAAAATGAAAGGAGAGGAGAGCTTATATCGGCACATAGCTTTTATATGATAAAAATCATGGAAAGCAAAAAGCTCGCAGGAATAGAAGCAAAAATACATAAATAAATAAATAACAAGCAAAATGCATTTGTAAACATATGGATCTCTCTCTCTCTCTCTCTCTCTCTCTCGTATGAGTTGGCCTATAATAGCATATTTGCTAATATATAGAGGAGTAGATCTTGTACCAAAATGGTCAAAAGTATGGTAGACTATACCAGTATGTACCATCCCATACGAGTGCACCGTATGGTCCATACCATCCAGTATCAAACCAAAACACAAAAAGGGGTGTACTAACTCTTGGAATGCCGAACCAACCCCATGCCGAGCGTACAACCATTTTATCAAGATTGCAAGCCCTGGTCAAAAGCATTGGAGAGCTTACAATGTCCTAGGCGGAAGTAATTATCTTCTAAGTATATTGCCCACTGAATTTCCTCTCCACTTGTACAAAAACAAAGGGTAGAGGATGGAATATTATATGGACAATAAAAGAATCAAAAAACTCTATTGAACTAATTGTTTTCTTTGATTTTGATATCAGCATGAGTGCCTTGGTAGCATTCAAACTCCATGGTAAGATTGTAATACTAACTTCAGGTCTCTAAGTGACCGTAGAATATGGACTCTTTCTATAAATATTGACTTGGAAATTTGGAGTGTTTGAATTTTATTTTTGATAAGGATTCTTTCTATCAGCAAGTTAAATCCATAATGATGTTGCTTATTATGGTGGGGAGAGGGGAGTGAAGGAGAGGGGTTCTCATTTTCTTCCAAATAAGGCTTGGCTTATTTTGAAGTCTAAGGAATGAGAAGAAATATATTTTCAATCAAACTATAGTTTCATTAAATTACTAATTTCATTTTTATGATAATAAATTTTTAAAAATTATATCGATAAATCGTAAAAGAACAATTGAAGCTAGATCATTTGTAGATAATGTCTAGCTTACTTGAGCCTAGGTTCGTATAGTTTCGGGTTTGCTAAAATATCCTATTTGGAAGCCAAGATACCGACCAGTAATTTCTCTTAAAAATAATATAGGCTCTAGTCCTATTTGAACTGCCAATATACCTAATGATAAATGCCCTCAAAAAATAAACTTAACGATGATTAGTTTAGGCTCTAACATTGATATAAAATAAGCCTATTTTTGCTATTAACCTACCAATTTAATAGACAAGCTTAGCTCACATATTTCTTATATCAAACTTACTATCTTAATTAATTGAGCATTGCTTTAGTGATCATGCCTCCTCTGTTCAAGATACCCTGTTCAAGCCTAGGAAGGTGGATCCTGGCGTATATGAACTTGGATAACATACAAGGGATCTCTCTCTCACACACAGAGAGAGGATAAAAAAATGCAACAACTTTTGTAAGGAGTGCCCTCTTGATGTTAGTGAGCTTGAAGGCATGTTTAGGGACTAAGCCTAAGAAATGGCTCTTTTCTATTGTTCATTGCCAATTGTCAGCATAGGTTGCCAGGTTAAGTTGCACTCATCAAGCACTTTCCATGGAGATAAATCGCATTTTAGGGGTCAAATGTGAGGGCTTCGTGGTGCTAAGGCATTTCATTATGGGAGGTGTGTGCATTTCAACAAGGCTTCATGGGACTAAGTAAGCAGGAAATAAAAGTTATTTGAATCAATTATGTGCCAAACCAATTGTTGGAGATATCAATGATCAATATCACTTGCAAGAAAGAATTTTACTTATTTTGCAATATATTTATGATTTACTGATGTGTTTCAATAGTGCATGGGTATTTGGTACTCACAAACAAGAGAGGATTTTCATGGTTAGATGGTTAATTTTTCAAAATATATGAACGTTGATCATTGCATGCTTGTATTGATGGTTCAAAGGGACATGAGAGGGAATTGTTGTAAGCAAGGTATACTGAACCAAACTGTATCAGCCAAAAGACGGGTCGGTTTATCCTTTAAAAATGGTTCGCTTATTGGAAGGTCTTATCAATTAATTGAGTTATCAGGTTTAAGTTCAACCTATTTTCTAAACAATCCACTATTAAAAAAGAGACTTTGGCTTTGCCATTTCAAGAAACTTCCGACACTTTTCTTACGAACCTTAATTCTCACTCTCCACCACTCACCCACCATTGCTATTCGTCGCTAGTCAACGATAATCCGTCACTCGTTGCTAGTGGCCGATCGATTGTTCGTCACTCATCGCCAGTGGCTAGCCGAATCAATAACATCTCTAGGTAGTCACGATCAGATGGCTTTCTAGCTTCGATAGTATGCTCCTCTCTCCCTCTCTCTCTTCTTTTTTCCAACAACAACCCTCTCTCTCTCTCTCTCTCTCTCCCTCTATCTCTCTCTTTCTTTTTTTTTTTTTTTTTTCTTTTTCCGGCAATGATGGAGGTGGTGGTACGAGCCAATTTGGTTTGGTTTGCATCCATACTATACCATACTGTGAGATGACCGAAATGGTGCCATTTCTAGTACCACCAACCTTTGCTGTAACATATTTTGCGTTATCTCATCTTTTTCTCTTTTACAAAAAACAAAAGAAGTAAATGGGTTCACAAGAAAGAGGATTGGGTGCATGTGAAGCATGAGAATTCCATAGGCAACCAAATGTGGAAATGGGTCAGGTTGAGCTTTGGCCTTATCTCAAACTAAGGTCAAAACACCATACCTCATCGAATCAGTGAGGCTTGAACCTATTTTGAGATTCAGCTCCTTGTCACGCAAGGTCCTTACCTAAACTCAATTTCTATGGTGGAACATGACTGAAAGTCCTGATTTCAAAAGCTTGAGCATGTTTATTATTATTAAGTAGGACCTCAATTCTGACCAAATATATTGACAGCCTCATGTGTGAACGCACATCTGCTACTTAATGGCAATGCTAAGATTCCTGGACACAAATATTTTATTGCTTATCAGCTTGTAATAAAATCATCGATGCTAGCTAATCCCAAACTGAATATATGCAGCAATTCTATTGACAATTGGAGTCAATATTGAAACGAGACACGGTGAACTGAACACAACTAAGGAAACTTTCCTCGCTGATTTAAGAATTCAGTTGTCATAAAAGAATACTTTATATAAACACTATATATGCAGCATGAAAAACAGAATGAAAAGTAAGAAATTCAGTATGACTCCCAAACTTACATTATTCTGAAATTTCACTTGGTTAAGAGAGTTGAAAAGACATTTATCTTTCCTTCTTGGTTAAAAGTTTTCTCAACTCATCTATGCTGCACACAATCCGGAATAAATGATATTAGACTCACAGGGGAACTGGATAGAAGTACATGATTGGAAGCTACATTATATTTATATATAAATACACCAACAGATGAAGTAACTTGCTTTTTGCTGATTATATCTAAAAGAATGAGCAACATGTACACAGACACCTGGCCAGCCCATACTCGGATGACCCATTGAAGCATCCATTATGCATCAAAGATGAGTCGCTCTAGACCTCTTAATTCTCTTTGTGAGCATGGATAAGCTATGATTAATCAATCATAATAGATACATACAAAAACCAGCATCTCCCCAAGAAACAGTGATTATATGTCACAAATAAGATATTTTGGGAATTTAATCCACATTCCTACATCACTGTATCCACCAGCTCCACGCCTCATGCCCATCCATCCATTGCTCCGCCCCCAATGCTCCGCCCCCCAACTAAAAAAAGAAGAGGAAACAAGAAAAAAAAAGAAATCATCCTTTTGGCATATCTCCCCAGGACTTCCTCAAGTCATAAACAAACCAGACATCCCATGTTCTCCTCAAAGCAATCATCACGGCTGCCACTATGCCAAGCAACACTTTCATTGTGGAAATTCCAACAACGGAGCTATAGACCTAAACCCATTGGAACCACCATCAAAGACCATTTTCTTGAGTGCTGAAAAAGAACATCATTATGCGTGATGAAGGAGGATGAGGCATTCTTAGGTATGGTTTCTTAGCAATGCTAAGGCAGCATATGCAAGAAGGTATTCTCTAAGTTTGTCAAAGCAGAGGCATTGCTATTTGTCCTTCATCATTAGCATACTATGCATTATTGTTCTTTTGTTGGAAGCATTGCTTTGATTTCCATTAGTTCTTTGTTTCTGACTACTTAATTTATCCTTTTTTCTCACTCTATTTTTGAATGAATAAATGTATTCACTTTGAAACATTAATTGATCTTTCATATTTCAACTTCATGCAAGTGACCTGACGGGCCAACATATATTAGTGACTTGTTAGAAATATGAAATTATACTTCAAACTGATTTAAGAATTCCATTCATGTTTGTATTAAAACAAGCCTTTTTGATTCCCTTACCCAATTCTTCACAACTTATGTAACTATGATAAATCTTTAAAAAGCAGTAATCTCCCAGGTATAATGCTATAAACTCTACGAGTCACTACTAGACATGTAGCAAGCAAAGCCTCACCCAAAAGAAGGATCCAAATGCATCTGGGCAACATAAACTAAGAATTTCAGAAGTAGCGTGCATAATTTGGCCAAAAGAATGCCCATATATGACATATATAATTTGTAAGGGCTATTGTTCCAAGAAAGCTTGGGGTCCCTCTCTCGCCGTCCGATCGCTCCCAATGGCGCAAATGGAGCGCAAATCTAGCGTACCAAACCTCTTCTCAAGAGATACCAAGAACACCAACTACCGTTGGCGACCGCTGATGGTGGTGAATTCGCTTTCCACTATGAGCTTTGAACGAAGATCTAGTATCTCAAGAACCAAAATATTTGCCAGTGGCTCCCATGCCAACCAGGAAGCAACGATGGAAGGACAAGATGCGGGGCACAGCAACGCCGGCGTTGATCTCGGCACAACAGCCAGGGGTCCGGTAGCCATCGCGGAAGGCGTGGCGAGGAAGCGATCACACGCTAGAGTGCATACCACGCCGGACCTTGCCACCGGCTTGAAGATCTCGTCGGTAGCGCTGGGCCCGTCCGCCGACTTTAAGTTTTAGGCCGTATGAAAGCCGGCAGATAGGGAAATGCCTTGCGCACAATTACATCTTATCGCATGCGCAAAAAATTTAACAAAAATTATTTTTTTTATAAAACAAAACTCGATGTGCACCGAGCCTTTCACGTATCAATAAATCATAATGCGATGCACGCGTTCTATCCGAACAAGTATGTATTGATCGTACGTAATAATTTCTTATGCATACCAACGTATTTATCGAAGCCTAATGAATCTTATTGCACATTGAAATAGCATGCATGAGCGATTAATTTATATGACCAATAGAGTTCACCTGGCAGAAAAATAAATAAATAAATAAATAATTGAGTACAAAGGAGAGGTTTGGAAGGAGATGAACAAGGGAAATGATTAAAAAAAAAAATTTAACATTTTAAATTTGTGTGGGAGTAAAAATTGTCATCCTGAGGGTGACAAAAGAGCAGAAAAAGAGATGCAAAAATTCTTCAACTACTTCAAAAATAATTAACACCCTTTAATTAAATTAGAAATAAATGGTTGTTTTTAATTAAAATATTTAATAAAAAATAATTACACTATCTTTACTTTTCTTTTTTTATGTTTAACTACTTTTTCTTTTTCCTTCTTCATTTGAACCGTCAAGATCATTAACGATGACCATTATCGAACCAGGAAAGATCAATCATATTCTTTGTAGTAGTTATTTGTGGCTACTTGGGTCATCAAAATTTTGGAACGAGGCGAGTCGACATCAAGAGCCCCGCCAAGCACCATAATCCTTTCCATACTTGTCATAGTTGTAATGCTCTCAATCGACTTGCTGGTAGCAATCCAAAATCAAATGACCAAAAAACTCAAGTGAAGTTATTGGATAGTCAGTGAACTTAAGTTATAAGCATATAACATATTTTCACAATTTATCCCTCTTATAATATGACGTTCTGATTGCATGTCACAAGCTAATCAAAATATATTCCCAAGTTGATTGTTAATCCTATAAGGATGACTTCATGTCATGATAAAACTTTATCATTATCCCATGAGTAATCATTTCCTATGCCCATCAATTTTCGTTCATTCAAATCGGCTTTGATATAATTTGTAACGTTTTTAAATTCATCTGCAATGAAAATTGTGCAGCTCAAAAATTCAAGTAAAAATTAAGGAATAATAAATAAATTTCAGTTATAAATATATAACATATTTTTATAATCTTATAATGCAACTAAGTTTGGGATGTCACAATAACCAAGGTTTTGAAAATCGGATCAGACCGATCGATCCAACCGATCCAACCGAAAATCGATCATCAGTCCGGTCTGATTTTATTATTAAAGGTGACTTTTATACGATCCGATAAAAATCTAAAAAACCTATTGAACCGATCGAATTTTGAACCGGTCCATCCCGAGTTTTATTTTTTTTTAATTTTTCATTTGAATTGTATTTATATTTTATTATTTTATATTATTAAATTAAAAATTAATTATAATATTATTCAATCCAACCAAATCGATTCATTTGGTTGAACCGAATGACCCACGATCCAAATGATAAGCTAGTTCGTTGTTGGGTCTGATTTTCAAAACATTGACAATAACCATGCCATAAGTCTTTTCTTAATTTTCTTCATCATTGTTGCCTTTATTTCTTGGGTCATCCGGCTACTCCGATTGTCGTCCGTTGTTGTAGCACCCACTATTCACGGTCGGTTCAATCGCTAGTGTCCAGCGCTATCTCTTTTTCTCTTTCCTAGTAGCAAAGAGGGAGAACCTTTCATCTCTCTCCTCCTTCCTCGTTCTGCTTCTCTCTCAGTGAGTTGTGGGTAAATTCTTGCAAGGAAGTTATTCTTTGGTATAAATGACCTATCACTTGACTCATAGATCAAGCTAATTAATGAGAACAAACTTGTCCTTGTTAATGTATATTTACTGATCAATTTTATGCAGATCTCTATATCGTCTACTGTCAACTAGAATTCCTCCTCGGAGTGAGATGAACCTTATCCAAAGGTGTTGGTCTCCCATTTATTCGTTTTCTCTATAACCTATGCCACAATCTGCTTTTTTAAGGGCATTATCGGACAAGTGCAATATCAATCTACTACTAAGTTTTAATTGCTTTTTATGGCCTTTTGTTCAGCTTTTTGCTTTATTTTTTTAAATAGAAGCTGGTGGTACCCGTGTCTATTATTACTTTAATAAGCCATCTGGGTTGATCTTGATTATTTGTGTTTGATTATGTAGTGAAGTGTATTTTTTTATGAATTATCTCAAGAAAGAAATTTTTGCCTCTTATTCGCTGCTCGTTTGCCTGTTGTTCATTAACTGTTGTCCACATATTTTAACCAACTTTGTTGGGTGGAATGATAGCCCGCTTATTTGCATGTGATCGTCTTATATTATTTGACGCGAAGGTTTTGTAGCGAGCGTTTTATAATCATGGAGACGAAGGGGTCTATAAATGGCTGTGTAACTCGGTGTATAAAACTCGAGTTTTTTTAATCCTAATTTTATTTGTAAAATATTAATTTTTATTTTTATTTTAAAAATTAAGTTTGAATTGAATTTTAATTAAAATTTAAATTAATAAAAAACAATATAAAATAAATAATCTTAATATTGCATAAATAGACTAAAATTTAAAATAAATAAATTTAATATTGCACAAATAAATTAAAATTTTAAAAAAACAAGCTGTACATTTTAAATTAAAAATTCAAATATTATATATATATATATATATATATATATATATATATATATATATATATATGAACAAAAAGAAACATCTCTGTAAGAGTCTAAATAACAAAAAACTGCTTAGGAATCCAAGCAACAAAAAAAGAAAAAAAAAACATGCAGCTTGAACAAATGCAAGTCAATCTACCAAATCATTCAAATGGCAGTAGTCATTCTTACAGCCATTTTTATATCCATAATTGATCAAAAAGTAAGTAAAACATCTATTTAGTATGATCTTAGCATGACCTTATGCTACGGGAGTAAAGATATGAAAACCTGTTCAGTCAAAATAATGTGCAATTTTAAGTGCTTAGGAATAGAACCATCAAATTTTCCATTCAAAAGCCCAACTTTTTTAGGGATGATGACCTAATTGATCAAGAAACATGCAGCAAGACATAAAGAGAAAGAAGAAAAGGTAAAACAAAAAACAAGTGAAATGAGCACCACACCTTGAGCCTATGATCTCCTTCCACAATCTTGATGCTAAGAATGTGTTCATTGTCATCAAGAAACTCTAACCTTTCGGTGCTGGTGCAAGGAGCCTAGATTTGACATTCACTTTCCTTGCGGTCCAAATCTCCAGACGCCCCCTGCATGATACATCTGCTTACAAATGGCTTGTACTTCTAGGGCTGATCAAATCTCCTCACCAAAGACCACACCTACCATCAGTGAAGCAAGAGAAACATCATTGACATCCATATTTTTCATAAATTTTTAATATGTCCGAATCAGATAGCATTGGTGATCCAAATAAGAGGAACTGTATCAACAGCACTATGATATGATTTAACTAGTATAACAAAATCTAAACTATTGGCCCTTACAACTCCATTCAAATCATCGTGTGGTGATCAAATCATGATGTTCTTGTTGACCAACAAAAAGAAAATGATTTATTCTTCTTCCAGTTTCTTAATCCCTTACAAATATTTAGAATCAAAATTCCTCGTATCACCTACCAATTGTTTGAAGATAAAATTGTTCTCTTTCCTTTATCTGCGGATATACTGACATTACAAAAGTATAGAATGAAACCAGATTATACTCCGGGCTACCAACAAGATTGAAATCCATGCCGATCCAAACCAATCAAAGAAACCACATCAATCCCCTAAAAAAAGCTTAATTACTGCAACATATGATTTTTCTTGAAGAAAATCAAATAACTTCTTCATCCGAAACCCTTCGGATCTACTCCAAGATATCTATGCCACAAATCAAATCCCTAAAAATCCAATCAAGTAAACAATCAAAAACTTTGCCAAACATAGATTTTTGCCTCAAAAGAAGGGTTACACAAAGAATCGAGAACTTACTATATGAACTGGAGCTTTGATGTGCTTGAAGAGAGTGGAGTTACACTGATTCTCCCTAACCTTGTCCCAGTGGAGATTTTGCACACACTCCGACTCCACCCCCGAGGTTTGTTGCTGTTCATCTCGTCAGCCAGACTCCACACTTTGCCATCACTCGATCGCCAGTCCTCCTCCTCCCTTCGCCGTTCATCTCAACCATCTAGCTTTAAAGGCCCCAAACCCCGAAACCAACAATCAAGAGCCCAGGGGAAGAGAAACCGCAACCGCCCCCCAACTCCCACCCTACGAAACTCTAATCCTTGCCCCCCTTAGCCTCAATATCCACCCTCTTTCTCTCCCGATGAAGCTTCTCCCCTTCTTTCTCTTATCTCTATCGATTTTCTTTCGAAGGAAGAAAAGGAGAGAGATCTCCCGATCGTCTAAGCCTTGGCTCCCAGTCCCCTGATCGCCTCGCTCTCGCCTCAACCGTCTGCCCCTGCAACGTCGTTGAGGTTGAGCTAGGCTTGAGCGGCGGTGTCAGTTCGGGAATCGAAAGACTTGCAAGACGTGTCACGTGTTGCGGCCTTGCAAATCGGGTATGGATTACCTTGGGTTTGGGTTGACCACAACCCGAGACTGGGTCAATTGCAAATTGATTTGGGTTAAACCCGGATTCTTCATGTTCGGGTTGGGCAAACATGAGTTCAAGTACTACTGCAAATTGGGTTCGATGGACTTGGTTTGGGTTGAACCCGGCCTAAGCTGCACTCCTATAAATGGGAGGACGGTGGTGTTTGTGGTTCCCGATGTTGTACGTGGTTCTTTGGATCGTGGGCTAAAGTGTTTACATAAATAGATCTTAAAATGTTGGGAAGTTGGGATGTTTTTAATGAAATAATTGAATCTTAAAGGCTTTGAAAGCTTGGGTGTAGTAGTTTCGTCGAAGAGTAAATTTATGTCGAACGCGGTTTTTCACAAATAATTATTTATTTTAAGAATCTAAATATGAATATACTATAATTACTAAATAGGTAATATAATATGATGGGCATGATCCGTTTAGTAAACAAATCATATTAGATTGATGCTACCCGATTTATTCAATACAAATAGGCATGACTTGCTTAACACGAATATGTAAAATCTTTATTTGGCATATCAATTTATAATACGATATGATTATTTTGTATTATAGTGATATCAATATATTTGTGGTATAAATCTATTTAATCTTAATCTAAATTTATTTACTTTATGTTGGATTTTGTAAACAATTTTGTCATTCCTAATCTCTTTGCAGACTTACGTGCTGAGTGAGACACGTGCCAACTCAAGAAGGATAGATTTTGAAGTCCCGTGATCTCCGCCAGCCATCATAAATACTCGGCAACCATAGAATCGCGTGAGTTGCTCTCCGGAAGGGAGAAAGCCCACATTCTTACGGCTCGAGTCCTTTTCGCGCACAACTTTCCTTTTTGGCACTTTTACAAATCCTTTTACGCTTTGAATTTGCCTAAAATATAGGTAGAAAGCGCCTACAAATACCCCGCCTTCTTCCCTCTCCCTCCCCGATCGATTCAGAGAGCGCCGCCGCTACAAATCCTCCGCCTGCTCCCCCTCTCTAATTCAGAGAGCACCTACTACAAATCCTCCGCCCGCCTACTCCTCCTCCTCCTCCCCGATTCCAAACAACGCTGAGTTGCTTGCCGAAAAAGTCTCGCCATGTCGTTTCTTATGACCCTAACACGTCGCTTCCTCCACATCACCAAGCCCTCCTCCCCCGCCCCCACGATTCTTCCACTGTGGAGCTCCCCGTCCTTCCTCCCTCGCCGCCTCCAGCACCACCGCATTGTCCACCCTGCCCTGCCGACCCACCTCCTCGCCGGCGACCGCCTCATCGAGCGGATCCTTGGCCTCAACCGAGACTTCATTCGCCTCAAGGGGCCCGCCCCGCAAAGAGATTTTTATGAAAAATATTTTGGTTGTTATTTATTTTGGTTTGCCCAAAGATATAGAAGAGTTTAAGTTTTTTTTTTGGTTTTCCTTTCTTTCTTGTGAATAGGGCTGTCGTATGTTTGGCTTGGTTTTTCTTTTGTAGGTTGATCGATCTGCGGCTTTGTGGATCTTTCTGGGAAGAAGTTTCTAACTCTTGGTTCAGGCATGGTCTTTGTTTGTGAATTGTAATCTCTGGTTTGGTTTGTGAGATTTCTTTTTGTTTGTTTTACCGATCTGCAATTTTATTCTTTTTATTTCATTTTTTGTCATATTTTTTGAGTTGTTGTGATCCTTGATCACGGTTGATGGAGATTGGTTCTTTTTCTGTCTTGATTTTTCTCTCGATGGCAAATATCGATGCCGTCTAATGATTTTTGTGAAGGGGAAGCAGTTTTTTGTGATATATTTCGTTTGTTATGCTGGTTCTATTCCTTTCAGGTTGGTTCTTTTTTTTTTTTTTTTTTTTTTTTGCAGCAGGTCTGTAGATGGGGAAGAAAATGAGGATCGTTCTAACTGTGGATCGGATGAGATGCGGTTTCATGCGGTTTCTTTCGTCCCAATTTGAGCTGATCAGGCGCGTGCGATTGTGGTGATCATCGCCGACGACTTCAACTTTCTTGATTCGGATGTAAAAGAGACAATCGATGGATCTCACCTCGTAGATGTTGAGGGGTATGTTTATATCTGATGTAGAGCAAAGGAAGTCTGGGGAGCTCCTTGGAGGGGCGAGGCAAGGGGCTTAGGGAAAGTAGTTTACTCTCTTGGATTCGTTCTTGTTGTCATACTGACCTTTGCCATGTTGGGTGCGCTCGCATGGCAGGTCACCAACCCTAATAAAATTTTTTGTTTTGGTTTGTTGGGAGGAGATCGCACGGGGGTTGTCTTATTCCCCGGGTTCTCCCCCTTTTTGGTGTCTCTTTATTCCCCTCTCTGCGTTTTGCCTGCTTCTCTCTTTGGTGAGTTGTGGGTAAATTGTTTTTCGTTGGTAGATATGACGTATCACTTGACTCATAGATCAGAACATATTGATTAATTCAAAT
The DNA here is from genome assembly GCA_900491605.1 of Calamus simplicifolius. Lineage (NCBI taxonomy): Eukaryota > Viridiplantae > Streptophyta > Magnoliopsida > Arecales > Arecaceae > Calamus > Calamus simplicifolius. The sequence continues at coordinate 113,749 of UESW01004158.1, forward strand.
CAATTTTACGGGCCATGTAGAGTTACGCTATTCTAATCCAAATTTGGTGCTTTGTTCTTTGACTTAATTGCTAGATTTAGCCAAACGGGATAATAGTAACCACTTTTATCTTATCCAATATGACTCATCTTAAACATAAGAATTTAATAATATATATTTTGATGATAAAAAAATATTAATTAAAAGACTATGCAATATTTGAATTTATGATGATGATGAAATAGGTAATATAATTAAAAGAAATTAAGGTACAAATAAAAGATCATCCGGCATATATTTGAAATCAAATTATCTATAAGAAATGCAAGTCAGATAAGAATAATGAACGATTATCTATCATCTGATGCAAAAATATTCAATCAAAAGGTTGAATTTATAATTTTTTTTTAAAAAACACACGGTAAAACTTGGTAGAAGAAGAACATAAGGTTCAATATACTTTAAAAATAAATTAGGTTTTAAATTAAGTAAAAAAACATTAGGAAAGCCTTATAGAAATATTGTTCTTAAGCCTTAGTTGCAAATCCTCTTTTCAAGTTTAGAACTATATTTATACATTGTTGTTTTTTTAAAGTAATTTGCTTTCTTTCTCTTATTCATTTTCTCTTATTCATTTAAGAGTGTAGGGTTCTCTTAAGCCCATAAAAAAGAGAGTGGGTTCATCCTAGGTAAAAAAAAAAAAGATTACAAGGGTTGTTTTTAAGATCGTTAAAAAGAGCATGTAGATTTTTATCTGTTTAAGATCATTATAGTGAAAATCCTAAAGAGAAGCCTTAAATAGTGAACGTAAGCAAAAAAAAATATAGATCTACTATAAAAAATCTTCATAACTTATTATTATTTTTTATTTGCTTAAAATATTTCATATGCTTAAAATTATTTCATATTATCATTGCGTTAAATTATTTCATATTATCATTACATTCTTTTGCAATTGCTTTTCTTTATACTTACATTGAATCTTTTGCTAACGCTTTTAATTTGAAATACTTGATATCTTATGCATAGTTTTTAAAATATCATCTCCATTTACTTCTCAATTACCTTTGGACCTAATAATTATTTTGGATAGATACAATCAATACTAAATACAGTGCACAATATAAGATGCTCATAAAATTATGTTTATTATTTTTAACAACTTTCAAAAATTTAAACCTTTTTGTAGGGGGATTTTTTTGGAGAAAATTATTTTTTTATAAAGAAAAGATTTAAATTTCAAAAGGTGGCACGACGCTCCAGGGTGTCCTTGTCGATGGACACGCGAGTGCCTTGTCGTGATTCATGCTGCGGTAGCAAGCGCTCATGGCAACTTGAGCACGAACATGGACATAGGCATTCAACATTAATTTCTTACGTGCTTGCATCGAGAGAGTCATGTAGCCTTTAAAAAAAAAATCCAGGTTTATAGATTTTGACAAAACAACAACTACTTCTCGGTGTCTTTAGTCGGAGCCTCCAGATTTCACTAACTTTATTTTACATTTCTTTTTGTTTTTACTTTCTTTAATCCATCAACTTTTGAAAGGGTCACTAAATTATACCTACATACAATCATGCTTACAATAAAAAAATCAAATTGAGTTAGACCATTATAACTTAAGAATTAACTTGCTAATAACTTGCATGAAAGAATGAAATTTATATATACTTAAGACAATATCAAACATGCCTCAATCCAAGGACATTTTGCAAGTTCCTTTTGTTTGAAATTATATTTATTAGCTTAATTTTCAGCAATTTTTAGGACTCTCACTAGCATTAAGAGAGATGTAATTAGATTGTTTTTATTATTATATTTTTTATATTCCTTGATTTTAGATATTAATAAGGATATATTCATTATGAAACCAGATCAAATAAGTCTTCATTATTTTCTAAGAATACTTAAGACAATATCAAACATGCCTCAATCCAAGGACATTTTGCAAGTTCCTTTTGTTTGAAATTATTTATTAGCTTAATTTTCAGCAATTTTTAGGACTCTCACTAGCATTAAGAGAGATGTATTAAATTGTTTTTATTATTATATTTTTTATATTCCTTGATTTTAGATATTAATAAGGATATATTATGTCATTATGAAACCAGATCAAATAAGTCTTCATTATTTTCTAAGAATATGCGATTATAACATGTGTTCTATCAAAACTGGATTTAAAGGTTGACATAAATAATCTAATTTAAACAACTTGGGCTGGTCAACACTATTGATGCCTTCCAGATTTAGCTTTCACCATTTAACCTTAAGGTGGCATTTGGCTTGTAGTAATCTAATATTATCGAGAATCTTAACTTATACTTTATAATTAGATTTTCAAGAAGGAAAGATGGCCATGGTTCATAATAATGAAATATAGTAATCAGTACATCATGTTTTTAAATTTTATTAGAATTTTTTTATTTTTTAAGTAGCTTTTTTTTGCTAAAATATAAAATATTATAATAAAAATAAAAATTCTTTGTAAACCAATTTTAGAAATATTACATATTTAAAAAACATAAATATTTTAATTTATATGACATATAATGTAATATATAATATTATTAAATATCTCATTATACAATATTTATAAATTAAATATATAATTAGATTAAATATTATTCAATATTTATATTGATGCTAAAAATATAATTTAAAATTATCAAATTCTGATAATTTTAAATATTTAAATTATTATAAATTAAATATCATTATTTATATTATAATTAATTATTAAATGATAATCTACATGACAAATTTAAATCATCAAGTTTGGAAAGACTTATGATCATGCCTCCCTTCCCACTAGAGTTTGTAGGAACAAAGAGTAGGAATTCCTTGAGAGCTACCACTCGCGGTCAAGCAAGTGGCCGCTCCTCAATTGGTGATCGCCAAAAGTTTGACATCCTCTGCATAACCGCTGAGCTATCCTTAAAGTTATATTTAATAGCAAAATGTGAAACGAGAACAGAGTATGGAGGATAGAGCGTAAAATTCAGTCCTTAAAGTTACATTTAATATCAAAATGTGAAACGAGAACAGAGTATAAGAGCATAAAATTTAGTCCTTAAAGGTATATTTAACATCAAAATGTGAAACAATGCACGCGAGAACAAGGACAGAGATGGTAAAACAAACGAAATATTTGGAAGAAGAAAAGAAAGTTAGATGGACGTACGGACGCCAGTAAATCTTCCTACTATTTAGTTTACCGTGCTGGTTCATCGAACATGGGAGCATAGGGCCAGAAGCGTTGCCAACGGCGATGGAGCTTTTAACGTTAGTCCATTTAAAGGCATCTCGGCAATCGTTCAAGGTCATACCAAAGAAAAGATAGGTCTTAGTAACATTATATTTTTACTGTACATTTTCTTGGGTGCAATGTATCTTAAGGAAAAAAGAAAAATTTTCTATTTTTTAATAAAAAATTATAAAAAACGCATTCATTTATCAAAAATAAAAAAATAATTTTTAAATTTAAAAATAAAAAAATTATGGAGAATTATGGTTGATGGTGGAGGATAAAAGAGGATGGCAATGGTAGTGGATAAGGTCCAATACTAAAAATTGGTATTGTTTTAACATTTGGCTTATATGTTTTGATATAGGCCGTATCATACCAAACCAATGGTGTTGGCCCAGATGACAACCCAAGAGGGGGGGGGGGGGGGTGAATTGGGTTCTTTTAAAAAATTAGCCTTCTTAAAATAGTTTGCTTAAGATGAATGAAGGCAATAGCAATGTAAATACAAAGTGCAGAAATAAGACAGCGATAGAGATAGAGTCAATGTAAGCACGGCAAACACAAAGAGTTTATAGTGGTTCGGTGTATCCAACACCTACATCCACTCCCAAGATTCACTTGGGTCCACACTATAATCAACCTGATTACAGCCGAGTTGTTTTACAAGATCACAACTTAAACTTGTTGTTTTCCCGGGCGCACAACGAACCCAGCTGGTTTTCAAGGATTCACCAGCACAAAAACCCAAACACAAGCTTAACCAAGCTTGAACCGAGGTAAGACTACCTCCACTAGTTCAATCCCCCAGATTGAACTAGATACAAACAAATGAAATATGTTTTTCAATTACAAAGCTCCTTAATGAGCAGATTATCAAATAAAATAACAAGTTTAGAAAAGCCTGATTTGTAGATGGTTGGCTTTTGAGCTTTTCTTCTTTTCCTTTTCTTCTTCTCCTTGCTGGATTGAATCAAGCCTCAGCTTCGATTCTTCACAGTTGAAGCAGTTGAGAAGGGTTGAAAAGCAAGAAGCTGAACTTCTTTCTCCAAGTTGGGAAACCCACAAAAACTTGATTTGAATGCCTTGGATTCCTCTTGAGCTTTTTGGAGTGGAGTGGATTTAAGCTAGAAGGTTTTCCTCTTGAGATTCAGGCTCTCTCTTTTTCGGATTTTTAAAATGGGATTTCTTTCCTCTTTATTTTTCCGATTTTCTTTCTTTTTCGTTCTCTTTCTCCGTTTCTTTTTTGAACAATAGTCTTCCCTTTTTTATAGATTTCTTTCAAACCATTTTTGGAAGAAAACTATCCGTTGGAGTGTACCTTGTAGTAAAATATATCCGTTAGAAATAAGGTAAAATAGAAATATTACCGTTAGAGCTGATCTGGCAATTTGATTTTTTGTTCCAGGTGGGTTGGAGTCGACTCTAACTTTTCTGGAGTCGGCTCTAACTTGAAACATTTTAAAACATTATTTCCAGAGTCGTCTCTGACTTTTCTGGGGTCGACAAGAAACTTTTCTGGAGTCGACTCTAACTTACCCGGAGTCGACTCTAGGTCGGGGCCAGAAAAATCGACGTTCTGCTTCTTCTGTGAGAGTCGCTAATAAAAATATTATTTTTTTTTTGATTTTCTGGTTTATTGAGTCGTTAATGCGTCGCAATATTTTTGTTGTTATAGAGGCGTCACAAATTGGTCGCAATTTAGCGACGAATAATTACGTCGCTAAATTTGCGTCGCTATTTCAGTATTTTCTTGTAGTATGGCTCTGCTACGATGTTACATTCTGATCGTGACGGCCATGCAACGGCGCCAAAAACCTGATGCGTGTCGTAGCGCAACGATTTAAACACCTTAATTTCACTATTAGAATAGCGAGAGTAAGGGATCGATTCCACAGGGACTTTAGCGATTATCTTGAAATAATTTTATAAATTTAACTAAATAGATAAATAAGTAGATAATTAATAGTGCAAAATAATAAGATATGATTTATCTTATTAGAGCACGGCTCGTATCCGTAGATCACGATCCGTCTCTTTTAAGAATAAATCAGTCTAAATTATTTTTACTTAAATAGAATTTAATAATAATTTAATATGAATAGAAATTTTATTTCAATAACATCCAAGAGTGTATATTAAAATCTAAAATAAAAGAGTTTTAATTTATAATATGAGAAAGGCAATAAAAAGCAATAAAATAAACCGGGATGAACCAAGCCACGATCGTCGATATGCAGATCCTTGGACGGGCGCCTAACGAGTAGAGCCTCCACGGATGCAGCGCCTGGACTCCACGAGATCTCCTGGATGGGCACGAACAGAGCTTGCTTCTTCCTTCTCCATGGCTGCAGCGCCTGGATGTAATTGTCTGGGAGCAGAGCAGAGCACGGAGGATGCCTTCTCCACGGCCTGTCACGGACGGCTGCAGTGCTTTCTTCACCGGAACAAAGCTTTGGACGAACGAATCCTTCGAATCCCCTATCTCCCAAGCCTTTGCTGCTATTTATAGAGGCCGGGATGAAGTGAAGACGCGACATTGACACGGCATTGAATCTGTTTCGAAACAGAGAACGCAGCGGAAGCAACGATAATAACAAAAGAAATCTAGATAAATAATCAATAAAATTCAAATTCCTTCTAAAGGAATTTAATTCTCTCAATTTGATAACTTCCAATCTAATCTATTCCTTAATTGGTGGAGAAAACTGTTAGAAATTGAATGGAGAAGAATCGGTGGAAACAGGGGAACTGGCTGAGATAACGATGAAGTCTGCAACGTATTTGCCGTTTTTGATTTAAAATCCATGCTAAATCCTTATAAAATCAATTTCGAGCTCATCTTAACTCCGATTTGAGTGCCGTTTGCGTCATTAAATCCCTAAAATCGATCTCTTTAAACTGATAAGGTTTTATCAAAAATATTATATAAAATATTAAAATATTAAATAAAAATAGGTACGTTAAATTATTAATTAATAGGTTTAATGATAATTATTTATGCGTTTATCACCTTTATTTTAAAATTATTGTGCATACGAAAATGCCCTTTCCCTCCAGCCTACTTCTACCATCATTTTTTCTTGGATTACATCTGTGCAAGAAAAACTCTTTCTTCCCCCTCGCTCTGGCTTTCAGATGCAAGGAATCAGTCCAAGGTTTGAGCAAGATCCTGAGCCCTCGCTCTGAGAGTCCGATCGGAAGAAAATATTTTAGCTTTGAGGCTGGAATACGTAGCTACTAAAGTCTTTGTACAAAAACTTCTGGAGAAAATATAATTCGCAACATGAAGTAAAAAGTCCTTGTTCCCACTTCTTTGTAAAGCTCATTTATTACACTAACTATTTTTTGTCATTAGAGGAAGTTAATGCATTAGGAAAACGTTTAATGCGCAGGTAACTTCCTTATAACTAGGGTGTCGTCGGAGTGTCTCGGCCTATATTCCCTGTTATTTTTTGTCCATATAGCTCTAGTGTCCTTACTTTACAACTCTGGAGAGAACGGCCGCGACACCACACAAGGATTTCGGCCGAAAATCCTTCGCGACACCCCAATTGAAACCTTACGACACCCTAGCGACAATGCTATGACACCCGTGCTTATAACTGACCATGGAGAAAAGCCCCGCGATACCCCACGATGAATTTGGTCGAAAATCATTCGCAACACCCCAGTTTAAACCTTACGATACCCTAGTACCAATGCTACAACACCGTGCTTATAACTGGCCATGGAGAGAAGCCCAGTGACACCCCATGAGGAATTCGGCCGAAAATCCTTCGCGACACCCCAGTTTAAACCTTACAACATCCTAGCGACAATGCTACGACACCCGTGCTTATAACTGACCATGGAGAGAAGGCTCATGACACCCCAGGAGGAATTCTGCCGAAAATCCTTTGTGACATCCCTGTTTAAACCTTACGACACCCTAGCACTAATACTACGACACCTGTGCTTATAACTGGCCATGGAGAGAAGCCCCACGATACCCCATGAGGAATTCGGCCAAAAATCCTTCGTGACACCCCAGTTGAAACCATACGACACCCTAGCGACAATGCTATGACCCCAGGAGCAATTCGGCCGAAAATCCTTCGCAACACCCAAGTTGAAACTTTACGACACCCTAGCACCAATGCTACGACACCCATGCTTATAACTGACCATGGAGAAAAGCCCCGCGACACCCCAGGAGGAATTCGGTCGAAAATCCTTCGCGACACCCCAGTTGAAACCTTACGACACCCTATATAAATGCTACGACCCCAGGAGAAATTCGGCCGAAAATCCTTCGTGACACCCAAGTTGAAACTTTACGACACCCTAGCACCAATACTACAACACTCATGCTTATAACTGACCATGGAGAGAAGCCCCGCGACACCCCAGGAGGAATTCGGTCGAAAATCCTTCGCGACACTTCAGTTGAAACCTTACGACACCCTAGCACCAATGCTACGATATCCATGCTTATAACGGACCATGGAGAGAAGCCCCGCGACACCCCAGGAGGATATCGGCCGAAAATCAGTGATGATATTCCAGCTGAAATAGTATGACACCCTAGTTATAAACCTAAGATACCCATTCAGGAAATTGCCCGGAACACCCCAGCTTTACCGTTAAGATACCGTAGGTTTAAACTTACGACACATGTGGCCTTGCACCAGACGCTAAAGAACAGCCTTGTGACATCGTAGGAGGAAATCGGCCGAAAACCATTGACAACATCCAAGCTGAAATAGTATGACATCCTAGTTACAAACCTAAAACACCCGTTCATGCTTAGAAGAAAACTTTACGACATCCCAGGAGAAAATCGGCCGAAAACCATTGACGACATCCAAGCTAAAATAGTATGACACCCTAGTTACAAACCTAAGACATCTGTTCATGTGTAGGTGAAAAGCTTTACGACATCTCAGAAGAAAATTAATCGTAATCGTAATAAAGCTACGATACCCCAGATTTACTGTTAAAACATAGTAGCATCGAAGCAGTCGCAAGTTCATCTATAATATTATTAGTCATTGCAAAATTTTGTTACAATTTCATACAGAAACATTTTTTGCATTTCCAGACGGACCTCTATGGTCTCCTCCCTTTCTCTTCTTCTCACTTGTATGCTCAAAAAGGAATTTCGGAGATCCACCAGAGTCGGTCTTCAATGTTCCCTTGGTAGTTTGCTTTTCCACATCTTTGTCGGAGCCATCGAGCCGAAGTTTCATGCTAAAGGCGATAGCCAGCTCGTCTACCTCCGATGTCGTCATGGGTGAAGCTTTCTTAAACCTTCTTAAACTACCTCCGATGTCGTCTACCCTTTCTATGGTTGCAGGCAATACTCATCCTTTCTCCTTTTATAGCCGTCGAGTTGGGGGATGGGGGACAGAAACCATTACTGAAGAGAGTGTCGGGAAACCAAATCTCATCAAACTCAGTGTTCCAATCCCTGATTCGGAATAAGTATTGGCCATGCTAGTGTCTTTGTTATAGTAAATCGGAGTGTCTCTCCTCGCATGACGGAATGAGCACTTTCCAATTATTCAATTGGCCACTTGATGCCCGTGGTTTAAATGCACGCTGAACAGATAAGCTTTACGATGTCCCAAGAAAAAACAGGTCGGAAGTATTATGACACCCAAGTTATGTTCACCCAAAAAAAGATCTACGACGCTGCAGTTGAAACATTAAGACACCCAAGCGACAATGCTACGACACCCGTGCTTATAACGGACGCTGGAGTATAGCCCCACGACACCCCAGGAGGAATTCGGCTGAATTCTACCGAAAATCCTTTGCAACACCCCAATTGAAACCTTACGACATCCTAGCGACAATACTATAACACCCATGCTTATAACTAACCATGGAGAGAAGCCCTGCAACACCCCAGGAGGAATTCTGCCGAAAATCCTTCGCGATACCCCAGTTTAAACCTTACGATACCCTAGCACCAATGCTACGACACCCATGCGACAATACTATAACACCCATGCTTATAACTAACCATGGAGAGAAGCCCTGCAACACCCCAGGAGGAATTCTGCCGAAATCCTTTGCGATACCCCAGTTTAAACCTTACGATACCCTAGCACCAATGCTACGACACCCATGCTTATAACTGGCCATGGAGAGAAGCCCCGCGACACCCCATGAGGAATTCGGCCAAAAATCCTTCGCAATACCCTAGTTGAAACCTTACGACATCCTAGCGATAATGCTACGACACCTGTGCTTATAACTGACCATGGAGAGAAGCCCCACGACACCCCAGGAGGAATTTTGCCAAAAATCCTTTGCGACACCCCAGTTTAAACCTTACGACACCCTAGCACCAATTCTACGACACCCGTGCTTATAACTGGCCATGGAGAGAAGCCCCGCGACACCCGATGAGGAATTCGACCAAAAATGCTTCACGACACCCTAGTTTAAACCTTACGACACCCTAGCACCAATGCTACGACACCCGTGCTGGGGTGTCGTAATAGCCTAATTCGGGGATGTCGTCGGTCCCCACCTTAACAGTCATCGCACGGGTGTCATCGCCTTAAAACTAGGGTGTCATCAGATAAGAGCTGGGGTGTCATAACAGCCTAAGTCGGGAATGTCATCGGTCCCTGCCTTAACAAGTCCTAGCATGGGTGTCATCGCCTTAAATCTATGGCGTCGTCAGATGAGAGCTGGGATATCGGTAACAGCCTAAGTTGAGGATGTCGTCGGTCCCCGCCTTAATAGTCCCCGCACGGGTGTCGTCGCGCTAAAGCTAGGGTTTCGTCAGATGAGAGCTGGGGTATCATAACAGCCTAAGTTGGGGATGTCGTAGGTCCCCACCTTAACAAGTCCTGGCACGGGTGTCATCGCCTTAAAGCTAGGGTGTCGTTAGATGAGAGCTGGGGTGTCGTAAGTTGTTTCATGGGGTTACGTTCATGACACCCCAGTTGAAATGTTACGACACCCTTAGTATAAACTTATGACACCACTACGATATATTTGAACTAGGCAGGAATTTTGACGTCACCCTAGTTGTAATTCGACGACACCCTAGTAACTCAGCTATGCCATCTTTTCGAGAAAAGTTGCATAACATGGCCGATTCCTACGGGTTTGTGTATCAGTGATATGATCGTGGCGCTCCTAGTGTCCTTTCATATTTCTCTGAGGTCGGCATAAAAAAATTTCTGAACCCTAGAGGTCCTTCGTTTGTTGCTCGATAAGCCACTGGTGTCCTAAATTTCTTCCACAGTTCTTTCTTCCATCTACTTCATTCATGGAGATGAGTGCTTTCATTTGTGGACAAAGACCGCGAACAAAGAAGAACCAGAAGGAGAAAATGGCGGAACAAAGCAAGGACATCGTTCTTCATTCGAATGAGGATACGTCTCCTTCAGGTATGTTTATCTCTTTGTTAAGATATTATGACATCCTCTCTTAAAATGTCATGACACCCTAGTTCATACATAATGGCACCCAGCTGACAAATATGTTTTACCCCCTGTTTCAGATGACATAAAAATTATTCCAGTCCCCCGAGTAAAGGCTTCCCAGTTGTTTAGGAATAGTTGCAGGCCGGCCGTATACGTTCAGAAGGTTTGGAAGATGGGGTTTACTAGACAGCATACAAAACTTATTCGAAGGACCCCATTTGGTGCCTTCGTCGACATGCAGACGTTCACAGTCGACGGGCGACTGCTAGCAGATATCATAAGATGTCACAATGGAGGCGACGAGTTCATTTTTTGTGGCAAGCCGATTCTATTTAGTGCCGATGAAGTCGCACTTATTCTGGGTCTTCCAGCTCATGGGAAGAAGATCGACACGTCCAGCCAGTTGTTCAACGGAAGGTTGTTCAGATGATTTGGCCAGGGTTTAGATCTTCGTCAAGAAGGTTTGGAGAAGTTAATATTTCAACTCCGATCATCTAAGGTACAGGAGGATGTCGAGGAAACCATCAGACTTTGGATCGCCTACATGTTTGCCATGTTTTTGGCTCCAAAGTCTAATCAGATATGTCCACGGTATCTCATCCAGCACTTGGATGACTTAAGTCAACTGGATAGGATCGACTGGGCTTCGACATTCAAGGAGTTGATTGTTCTGGCTCTCCCAGAAGTAGCTGCTTGCTTGCGTTCCGATGATCTGGTCCACTCAAAGAGAGAAAAAAAGGTTAGGAGGCAGCCTACCCTGTTCGGATGCTCGACAGCGCTGATGGTAAGGATTATTGAGATGTAGAAATAGTGTCCTTAGTATAATTTCTTTGTTAATATTTCATTTTTTTATATCCAAAAATTATCATGTTCAGGCGTGGTTCCTCGAGCATACATCAATGCGAGCACCAGCATATCCCGATAAACTGCCCCGGCTGTTGAAGTTGTATGACAACCAAATGAAGATCCAGTCGGTTCGGGTTGCTAACATGCAGCCTCACGACTTGGTAAGCTAATACATTGCTTCATTGCTCTGACCATATTTTTTCACTTAATGTGTTAATATTTTTACTTAATATTAATTTGTTTATCATCTTGCTTTGCAGTTGGAGGGAGCTACTGTACCACTATCAAAGGAGCGCTGGCTTCTCACTCAA
>UESW01004158.1:125905-140132 GCA_900491605.1 Calamus simplicifolius
TCAAAAGTATGGTAGACTATACCAATATGTACCATCCCATACGAGTGCACCGTATGGTCCATACCATCCAGTATCAAACCAAAACACAAAAAGGGGTGTACTAACTCTTGGAATGCCGAACCAACCCCATGCCGAGCGTACAACCATTTTATCAAGATTGCAAGCCCTGGTCAAAAGCATTGGAGAGCTTACAATGTCCTAGGCGGAAGTAATTATCTTCTAAGTATATTGCCCACTGAATTTCCTCTCCACTTGTACAAAAACAAAGGGTAGAGGATGGAATATTATATGGACAATAAAAGAATCAAAAAACTCTATTGAACTAATTGTTTTCTTTGATTTTGATATCAGCATGAGTGCCTTGGTAGCATTCAAACTCCATGGTAAGATTGTAATACTAACTTCAGGTCTCTAAGTGACCGTAGAATATGGACTCTTTCTATAAATATTGACTTGGAAATTTGGAGTGTTTGAATTTTATTTTTGATAAGGATTCTTTCTATCAGCAAGTTAAATCCATAATGATGTTGCTTATTATGGTGGGGAGAGGGGAGTGAAGGAGAGGGGTTCTCATTTTCTTCCAAATAAGGCTTGGCTTATTTTGAAGTCTAAGGAATGAGAAGAAATATATTTTCAATCAAACTATAGTTTCATTAAATTACTAATTTCATTTTTATGATAATAAATTTTTAAAAATTATATCGATAAATCGTAAAAGAACAATTGAAGCTAGATCATTTGTAGATAATGTCTAGCTTACTTGAGCCTAGGTTCGTATAGTTTCGGGTTTGCTAAAATATCCTATTTGGAAGCCAAGATACCGACCAGTAATTTCTCTTAAAAATAATATAGGCTCTAGTCCTATTTGAACTGCCAATATACCTAATGATAAATGCCCTCAAAAAATAAACTTAACGATGATTAGTTTAGGCTCTAACATTGATATAAAATAAGCCTATTTTTGCTATTAACCTACCAATTTAATAGACAAGCTTAGCTCACATATTTCTTATATCAAACTTACTATCTTAATTAATTGAGCATTGCTTTAGTGATCATGCCTCCTCTGTTCAAGATACCCTGTTCAAGCCTAGGAAGGTGGATCCTGGCGTATATGAACTTGGATAACATACAAGGGATCTCTCTCTCACACACAGAGAAGAGGATAAAAAAATGCAACAACTTTGTAAGGAGTGCCCTCTTGATGTTAGTGAGCTTGAAGGCATGTTTAGGGACTAAGCCTAAGAAATGGCTCTTTTCTATTGTTCATTGCCAATTGTCAGCATAGGTTGCCAGGTTAAGTTGCACTCATCAAGCACTTTCCATGGAGATAAATCGCATTTTAGGGGTCAAATGTGAGGGCTTCGTGGTGCTAAGGCATTTCATTATGGGAGGTGTGTGCATTTCAACAAGGCTTCATGGGACTAAGTAAGCAGGAAATAAAAGTTATTTGAATCAATTATGTGCCAAACCAATTGTTGGAGATATCAATGATCAATATCACTTGCAAGAAAGAATTTTACTTATTTTGCAATATATTTATGATTTACTGATGTGTTTCAATAGTGCATGGGTATTTGGTACTCACAAACAAGAGAGGATTTTCATGGTTAGATGGTTAATTTTTCAAAATATATGAACGTTGATCATTGCATGCTTGTATTGATGGTTCAAAGGTACATGAGAGGGAATTGTTGTAAGCAAGGTATACTGAACCAAACTATATCAGCCAAAAGACGGTCGGTTTATCCTTTAAAAATGGTTCGCTTATTGGAAGGTCTTATCAATTAATTGAGTTATCAGGTTTAAGTTCAACCTATTTTCTAAACAATCCACTATTAAAAAAGAGACTTTGGCTTTGCCATTTCAAGAAACTTCCGACACTTTTCTTACGAACCTTAATTCTCACTCTCCACCACTCACCCACCATTGCTATTCGTCGCTAGTCAACGATAATCCGTCACTCGTTGCTAGTGGCCGATCGATTGTTCGTCACTCATCGCCAGTGGCTAGCCGAATCAATAACATCTCTAGGTAGTCACGATCAGATGGCTTCCTAGCTTCGATAGTATGCTCATCTCTCCCTCTCTCTCTTCTTTTTTCCAACAACAACCCTCTCTCTCTCTCTCTACCTCTCTTCCCTCTATCTCTCTCTTTCTTTCTTTTTTTTTTCTTTTTCGGCAATGATGGAGGTGGTGGTACGAGCCAATTTGGTTTGGTTTGCATCCATACTATACCATACTGTGAGATGACCGAAATGGTGCCATTTCTAGTACCACCAACCTTTGTTGTAACATATTTTGCGTTATCTCATCTTTTTCTCTTTTACAAAAAACAAAAGAAGTAAATGGGTTCACAAGAAAGAGGATTGGGTGCATGTGAAGCATGAGAATTCCATAGGCAACCAAATGTGGAAATGGGTCAGGTTGAGCTTTGGCCTTATCTCAAACTAAGGTCAAAACACCATACCTCATCGAATCAGTGAGGCTTGAACCTATTTTGAGATTCAGCTCCTTGTCACGCAAGGTCCTTACCTAAACTCTATTTCTATGGTGGAACATGACTGAAAGTCCTGATTTCAAAAGCTTGAGCATGTTTATTATTATTAAGTAGGACCTCAATTCTGACCAAATATATTGACAGCCTCATGTGTGAACGCACATCTGCTACTTAATGGCAATGCTAAGATTCCTGGACACAAATATTTTATTGCTTATCAGCTTGTAATAAAATCATCGATGCTAGCTAATCCCAAACTGAATATATGCAGCAATTCTATTGACAATTGGAGTCAATATTGAAACGAGACACGGTGAACTGAACACAACTAAGGAAACTTTCCTCGCTGATTTAAGAATTCAGTTGTCATAAAAGAATACTTTATATAAACACTACATATGCAGCATGAAAAACAGAATGAAAAGTAAGAAATTCAGTATGACTCCCAAACTTACATTATTCTGAAATTTCACTTGGTTAAGAGAGTTGAAAAGACATTTATCTTTCTTTCTTGGTTAAAAGTTTTCTCAACTCATCTATGCTGCACACAATCCGGAATAACTGATATTAGACTCACAGGGGAACTGGATAGAAGTACATGATTGGAAGCTACATTATATTTATATATAAATACACCAACAGATGAAGTAACTTGCTTTTTGCTGATTATATCTAAAAGAATGAGCAACATGTACACAGACACCTGGCCAGCCCATACTCGGATGACCCATTGAAGCATCCATTATGCATCAAAGATGAGTCGCTCTAGACCTCTTAATTCTCTTTGTGAGCATGGATAAGCTATGATTAATCAATCATAATAGATACATACAAAAACCAGCATCTCCCCAAGAAACAGTGATTATATGTCACAAATAAGATATTTTGGGAATTTAATCCACATTCCTACATCACTGTATCCACCAGCTCCACGCCTCATGCCCATCCATCCATTGCTCCGCCCCCAATGCTCCGCCCCCCAACTAAAAAAAGAAGAGGAAACAAGAAAAAAAAAAAAAATCATCCTTTTGGCATATCTCCCCAGGACTTCCTCAAGTCATAAACAAACCAGACATCCCATGTTCTCCTCAAAGCAATCATCACGGCTGCCACTATGCCAAGCAACACTTTCATTGTGGAAATTCCAACAACGGAGCTATAGACCTAAACCCATTGGAACCACCATCAAAGACCATTTTCTTGAGTGCTGAAAAAGAACATCATTATGCGTGATGAAGGAGGATGAGGCATTCTTAGGTATGGTTTCTTAGCAATGCTAAGGCAGCATATGCAAGAAGGTATTCTCTAAGTTTGTCAAAGCAGAGGCATTGCTATTTGTCCTTCATCATTAGCATACTATGCATTATTGTTCTTTTGTTGGAAGCATTGCTTTGATTTCCATTAGTTCTTTGTTTCTGACTACTTAATTTATCCTTTTTTTCTCACTCTATTTTTGAATGAATAAATGTATTCACTTTGAAACATTAATTGATCTTTCATATTTCAACTTCATGCAAGTGACCTGACCGGCCAACATATATTAGTGACTTGTTAGAAATATGAAATTATACTTCAAACTGATTTAAGAATTCCATTCATGTTTGTATTAAAACAAGCCTTTTTGATTCCCTTACCCAATTCTTCACAACTTATGTAACTATGATAAATCTTTAAAAAGCAGTAATCTCCCCAGGTATAACGCTATAAACTCTACGAGTCACTACTAGACATGTAGCAAGCAAAGCCTCACCCAAAAGAAGGATCCAAATGCATCTGGGCAACATAAACTAAGAATTTCAGAAGTAGCGTGCATAATTTGGCCAAAAGAATGCCCATATATGACATATATAAAGTAACAGAAGGACTACAGACTGAGGTTATCAACTGGAATTAAGATAGCAATGCTTGCCTTTTATCCTTCAAGCAAGCAGTTCTTCCTGTTGCCCCAGAAGGTGAAGGCTGCCCCTGTGATAGAGACAGTGTTCTCGAGCTCTTTGATGCATAGTGAAACCAGAGGCTCTATTTGAAGTGGAAGCAGATGAAGATGAATCAACCACAAATTGAGGGTGCCAAGATTATGGAGGAATGCATTGGAAACATTATATTCTATTTATGCTGGCATTCCTACAAGCAAGTACTGATTTACAGTGAACCAGGTAAACACCCAACTAAATTAAAGTAAATTTATGTTTGTTAGATTGTTGGAGCATTTAGGTATAGAGTTGCATGAAATTGTTTTGCAGTGCAATGGTATACTAGCTTAACTAGGTTGTGATTCATACCTGCAAACGAAACCATGGGGCTCATATATGATAGTTTACTTTAGTTTGTTTCATCACATTTTTCATCACATGGTCATGTCATTGATATTAAAATATTCAGGCTACAATTTAATTGCTCGACTGACTGATATTACAACAGTTCACGTTTTACACCAGATAATATCAGACGCAAAACATAGAAGAAGAAACTTCACTTATGACACAAACCAATCTAAAGTCAAACCCCCATATCATCTTCATATCTATTCAAGAACGACAGAGACTTAAAACACTAACGCTATGTCCGACATGAACAATGCTCTAGAACTCGGAATTGTGAGTGAATCGCTGAGCTCCTCGTAATTAGCATACCACCCCCTCATTACTCGATAAGAAAACACTTAAATCCTAGCAAAAATTTATTTCAAAGGAAAAAGAAAAGTATGAGGAGGAATTTTTTTAAAAAAAATCTCCAATTATAACAACAGGCACCTGCAAATCAACAACTAAAAAATAAATTTTATATGACCAATAGAGTTCTTGTTGCACATTGAAATAGCATGCATGGGCGATTAATTATATGACCAATAGAGTTCACCCGGCAGAAAAATAAATAAATAAATAAATAATTCGAGTACAAAGGAGAGGTTTGGAAGGAGATGAACAAGGGAAATGATTGAAAAAAAAAACTTAACATTTTAAATTTGTGTGGGAGTAAAAATTGTCATCCTGAGGGTGACAAAAGAGCAGAAAAAGAGATGCAAAAATTCTTCAACTGCTTCGAAAATAATTAACACCCTTTAATTAAATTAGAAATAAATGGTTGTTTTTAATTAAAATATTTAATAAAAAATAATTACACTATCTTTACTTTTCTTTTTTTATGTTTAACTACTTTTTCTTTTTCCTTCTTCATTTGAACCATCAAGATCATTAACGATGACCATTATCGAACCAAGAAAGATCAATCATATTCTTTCGTAGTAGTTATTTGTGGCTACTTGGGTCATCAAAATTTTGGAACGAGGCGAGTCGACATCAAGAGCCCCGCCAAGCACCATAATCCTTTCCATACTTGTCATAGTTGTAATGCTCTCAATCGACTTGCTGGTAGCAATCCAAAATCAAATGACCAAAAAACTCAAGTGAAGTTATTGGATAGTCAGTGAACTTAAGTTATAAGCATATAACATATTATCACAATTTATCCCTCTTATAATATGACGTTCTGATTGCATGTCACAAGCTAATCAAAATATATTCCCAAGTTGATTGTTAATCCTATAAGGATGACTTCACGTCATGATAAAACTTTATCATTATCCCATGAGTAATCATTTCCTATGCCCATCAATTTTGTACATTCAAATCGGCTTTGATATAATTTATAACGTTTTTAAATTCATCTGCAATGAAAATTGTGCAGCTCAAAAATTCAAGTAAAAATTAAGGAATAATAAATAAATTTCAGTTATAAATATATAACATATTTTTATAATCTTATAATGCAACTAAGTTTGGGATGTCACAATAACCAAGGTTTTGAAAATCGGATCAGACCGATCGATACAACCGATCCAACCGAAAATCGATCATCAGTCCGGTCCGATTTTATTATTAATGGTGACTTTTATACGATCCGATAAAAATGGAAAAAATCCATTGAACCGATCGGATTTTGAACCGATCCATCCCGATTTTATTTTTTTTATTTTTCATTTGAATTGTATTTATATTTTATTATTTTATATTATTAAATTAAAAATTAATTATAATATTATTCAATCCAACCAAATCGATTCATTTGGTTGAATCGAATGACCCACGATCCAAATGATAAGCTAGTTCATTGTTGGGTCTGATTTTCAAAACATTGACAATAACCATGCCGATAAGTCTTTTCTTAATTTTCTTCGTCATTGTTGCCTTTATTTCTTGGGTCATCCGGCTACTCCGATTGTCGTCCGTTGTTGTAGCACCCACTATTCACGGTCGGTTCAATCGCTAGTGTCCAGCGCTATCTCTTTTTCTCTTTCCTAGTAGCAAAGAGGGAGAACCTTTCATCTCTCTCCTCCTTCCTCGTTCTGCTTCTCTCTTAGTGAGTTGTGGGTAAATTCTTGCAAGGAAGTTATTCTTTGGTATAAATGACCTATCACTTGACTCATAGATCAAGCTAATTAATGAGAACAAACTTGTCCTTGTTAATGTATATTTACTGATCAATTTTATGCAGATCTCAATATCGTCTACTATCAACTAGAATTCCTCCTCGGAGTGAGATGAACCTTATCCAAAGGTGTTGGTCTCCCATTTATTCGTTTTCTCTATAACCTATGCCACAATCTGCTTTTTTAAGGGCATTATCGGACAAGTGCAATATCAATCTACTACTAAGTTTTAATTGCTTTTTATGGCCTTTTGTTGAGCTTTTTGCTTTATTTTTTTAAATAGAAGCTGGTTGTACCCGTGTCTATTATTACTTTAATAAGCCATCTGGGCTGATCTTGATTATTTGTGTTTGATTATGTAGTGAAGCGTATTTTTTTATGAATTATCTCAAGAAAGAAATTTTTGCCTCTTATTCGCTGCTCGTTTGCCTGTTGTTCATTAACTGTTGTCCTCATATTTTAACCAACTTTGTTGGGTGGAATGATAGCCCGCTTATTGCATGTGATCGTCTTATATTATTTGACGCGAAGGTTTTGTAGCGAGCGTTTTATAATCATGGAGACGAAGGGGTCTATAAATGGCCGTGTAACTCGATGTATAAAACTAGAGTTTTTTTAATCCTAATTTTATTTGTAAAATAATAATTTTTATTTTTATTTTATTTTATTTTTAAAAATTAAGTTTGAATTGAATTTTAATTAAAATTTAAATTAATATAAAATGATAATATAAAATAAATAAACTTAATATTGCATAAATAGACTAAAATTTAAAATAAATAAAAATGACAATATAAAATAAATAAACTTAATATTGCATAATAGACTAAAATTTAAAATAAATAAATTTAATATTGCACAAATAAATTAAAATTTTAAAAAACAAGTTTTACATTTTAAATAAAAATTCAAATATTATATATATATATATATATATATATATATATATAGAACAAAAAGAAACATCTCTGTAAGAGTCTAAATAACAAAAAACTGCTTAGGAATCCAAGCAACAAAAAAAGAAAAAAAAAACATGCAGCTTGAACAAATGCTCAGGTAAGAGAACCGAGAGACTTGAGATAGCACCTTGCTCAGGTAACAAGACATGGTCGGGTCTCTGGATTTGTATTCCTCAGCAACCTGTCCAAAAATAAGCTGGGAGTCCATGAAGGCCCTCTGGCGCCCTGCACCGAGCTCCTCAGCCAGCCTCATTCCCGCCAACAGCGCTTCATACTCCGCTTGGTTATTAGTGGTCGGAACTGAAACCGAAGGGCATACTCCACCACCTCCCCCTCAGGGCTCGCAAGGATGAGCCCGACTCCGCTTCCTTGAGAATTTGCCGCTCCATCCACATGCAAGATCCAGTCTTCCTTCTCTGTTTCCTCGGTCGAGGAGGGCTCCATGCGCACCTCCGGACGCGAGTCCTCCGAACACTCCTCGGTCCAAGTACACTCGACCAAGAAATCAACTAACACTTGAGACTTCATGGCAAACCTTGGCCGGATAGATAGGTCAACTCGCTCAGCCTAATGGCCCACTTGGCTAACCGACCAGAGGTGTCAGGACGGGACAAGATGGTCCGAAGAGGTTGGTCCGTGAGCACCATGATGGGATGAGCTTGGAAGTAGGGTCGGAAGCGTTGGGCAGAGACCACCAGGGCAAAAATGATCTTCTCGGTCCTGGAATATCTGGTCTCGGCATATGAAGTACCTTGCTGGTGTAGTAGACCGGCTTCTGCACTCCGTCGGCATCCATGCGTACGAGCACAGAACTGAGGCCTCGGGGGAAGCTGCAAGGTACAAGAAGAGCTCCTCTCCGCCCCTTGGCTTGGACAACAGCGGGGGAGTGGATAGAAATTGTTTAGTTCTTCGAAGGCATCCTGACATTCCTTTGTCCACTTGAAGCTGTTGACCTTTCGCAGCGCCTTAAAAAAGGATAGGCACCTTTCTGCCGATCTTGACATGAAGCGACTCAAGGCCGCCACCCTCGCGGTTAGGCGTTGCACCTCCTTCTTATTAGCTGGGGGCCTCATATCCAAGATAGCCCGGATCTTGTCGGGATTAGCTTCGATCCCCCACTGGGTTACCATAAAGCCTAGGAACTTGCCTGCCGTCATCCCGAAGGCACACTTACGGGGGTTCAGTCTCATCCGGTACCGGCGCAGGTTGTTGAAGGTCTCTGCGAGATCGGCGACGTGGTCTGTAGCATTGGTGCTCTTGGTCAGCATATTATCCACATATACTTCCATGTTACGCCCGATCTGGTCCTCAAAGACCTTATTCATCAACCTCTGATAGGTGGCTCCGGCATTCTTCAGCCCAAACGGCATCACCTTGTAGCAGTAAATCCCTTTTTTAGTAATAAAGGAAGTAGCTTCTTCATCAGCTGGGTTCATCCTGATTTGGTTGTACCCTGAAAATGCATCCATGAAGCTAAGAGTTTGGTGCCCGGACGTCGCATCCACTAGCTGGTCGATCCGGGCAGTGGGAACCTGTCTTTGGGGCATGCCTTGTTGAGATCAGTGAAGTCCACGCACATCCTCCAGCTCCCACTTGCCTTGCGAACCATCACAACATTTGCTAGCCAGTCGGGGTAGTGCACCTCACGGATGTGACGGCGGCCAATAGCTTTCGCACCTCCTCGTTCACGGCCTTCTATCTGTCAAGGGTGAAGCTCCTCTTCTTCTGCCGAATGGGTCGGTACTCCAGCCTGATATTGAGTCGGTGGGTAATCGCTTCCTTTGGAATGCCGGGCATATCGGACGCCGACCAGGCGAAGACATCAGCGTTGGCCCGCAAGAAAGCGAGGAGCTGGCCACGGGCCTCCTCCGGGAGTAGGGCTCCGATCTGGATCGTCTTTGTTGGGTCCTCTCCAAGAGGAAAAGCAAGCAGACGCTCGGCCGGCTCCCCTCTTCTCTCCAGGTCCGAGGGTCCAGCGCTTCCGGTGCAGGTGTCACCCCCTGTGGACTAGGGGCCATGTGGTAGCAAAGTGGGGTGGGCTCTGCTCTCCCGCATCTGCCCCACTCCTTCACTGGTGGAAAACCTCATGAGGAGCCTCTTAGTGGATATGACAGCATCCAAAAGATTGAGCCCGGGCCGCCCAAGGATGGCATTATAGGCGAGGGGCACTCGGACCATCATGAAGTTCATGAAGACTGTGCTTTGGCGCGGAGCCATGCCAGCCGTGACAGGAAGAGTGATCTCCCCTCGACCTTCACGAAATCTCCGGTGAACCCCATCAAAGGCATGGCGACGGGCCGAAGCAGGTCGGGTGATAGGTTCATGCGAACAAAAGCATCATAATTCAAAACATCCACCGAGCTCCCACTATCAACCAGAATTCATTTTACAGGATGCTTAGCAATCGTCATGGACACGACGACGCTGTTGTCATTTTTATTTACCACCCCCTCTAAGTCCCTTTTAGAAAAAGGGATTACAGAATCTAACTCTTCCTCCCCCCGCGGCCTCTTGGGTGGGCCACCTGTCCCCCAAGAAACCATCGCCATCGTCTTCTAGTTGGTGCATTGTCGATCACCAGTAGCGGAGGCGCCGACGGACCAGGGGCATCCGGGTTATTCCTTTGAACGAACTTCCCCAGATGGCCACGCTGAATAAGATCCTCTATCGCCTTCTTCAGCTGGCGACAGTATTCGGTGTCGTGGCCATGATCCCGGTGATAGCAGCAGTAGAGGTTCTTGTTGCGGGGGATTTTTGGGTTCATCGGAGGTGGGCACTAAAGATAAGACTCACCCTCTATCTCGAGTAAGATGTGCGATATAGGGCGAGCAGAGGAGTGTAGGGCCCGTCTCTCTGCGCAAGAGCTTGAGGACGGTTTCTGGTCGGCGGGGAGGTTGGGCTTCCTGGGTCAAACTTCAACAGGCTCAGGGCGGGCCGGCTTCTTGAGGACACTCCTGCTAGCCTCGTGTCGAGAGGAGTCAGCCTCGTCGATGCAGATATATTTCTGGGCCGGGTCAAAAGTTCGGCGTAAGAACCGGCGGCTTCTTGTCGAGGTAGTACGCGAAGCGGGACGGACGGAGCCCTCGCTTCAAAGCCAGAGTGGCTACTGAGTCTTCAAGATTGTAGACTTCCAGGGCTGCCTCCTTAAACTGAGCGACGTAATCCCACAAGGACTCGCCGCTCTTCTGCTGGACAGCGAAGAGGCTGTCAGCTACCCTTGGAATCTTCCGGCAGGCATCAAAATGGGTAAGAAGGCCCTCTCCAGCTGACGGAAAGAATCAATACTCCGCGGCGGCAAGCGAGAGTACCAAGCTCGGGCAGCTTTTTTCATGGTGGCAGGGAAGGCGATACACATGAGCGAATCAGTGGCCCCCTGAACCTGCATGAGAACCTTGTAACTTTCTAGGTGGTCCAGGGGATCCGTGGTCCCATCATATGGATCCAGCTGAGGGAGGCGGAACCGGGTGGAGATGGGCTCTTCCATGATACTGCGAGACAGCAGAGGCCGGCTGTCATAGTCCGCCTCCGGCAGGTGGGTGATCCGGCGGCTGAGTTCCTCCAATCGTTGGTTATACCCATCGAGTCGATGCTCGGCTCGACGAGCTATCCTGCCATCGTAGGACCCCTCCCCGACGATTCTGAGGACGGGGAAGAGTGACGGCGATGTCGGCGAGGGCGTTCCGCCTCCTTCCCGTGTCGCCGCTTGGGAGAAACGCTGGCGTGACGAGAAGGCGATCGGGGTCTTTTGAAGGCTCCCCGTGGTGAGGTTTTGGCAAAGCATGGCGGTGGCTAGCCTCCGGGACTAGCGATCTCCTTCGAGAGGAATGTTAGCTAGGTTGCACTACCCCGGAACTGATGGGAATGGCTCCGGCTGCTGCGGGGCCGCCTGCTGGTGCTGCAGACCTTGGACCACCGCCGCCAAGGACTGAACTTTCATGGCCAGGGCGGCAAGCCGGTCTACCTGAAGCTGCCGTGGAGGGGGCGCAGGGACATCGACTGGGGGAGCGGAAGGTCCAGCCGCCTGGAGGCGCAGCGGTGCAGGGACATCGGCTGGGGGGCTGAGGGGCCAACTGCCAATGAATCTACTACTTGACGCTGACCCACGGCGCCACTGACAGAGCCCCCTTTCGCACGGGTCGTCACCATGGCTTAAGAGCTTGGGGAGGGAGAGATTGCAGATCGCTGGTTTGATATCTTTCTCTTCCCCCTACCTGGCGCGCCAATCTGATGACGCCGAGTCACTTTCTTCAAGCGCCGAGGAAACGGACATCCTTCTCACCGGACTCCCGCAAGAAAAGTCTCCGAGACCGAATGCTCGGGTGGGGACCCTCTGACGCTCAAGTTAGTCACTCGGGAACATGCGAGAGCCGTCTAACCGAAGGAGGCTAGACCGTTAGAGCTTAACTAGTAGGAAGAAGCTAGAAAAACCAGAGCTCTTGGATCCTTACTTACAGCGAGAGCGTATGCTTTTATATCTGTTCGAAGATACCCCCTTCCAATCCAAAGATTACTGATTTCAAGGTGCCATGTTCGATAATGGACAAAAGATGAGGATGACAGTGACAGATCGTACTATCGTCATGCATGTCGAGGTGTCCTACATCACCTGTCAGTATGGCCTTACAGGTGTCTGGAGACTATGGTTATGCCTGGTGCGCGCCATCGCCGGATGTGACCGCGCACGATCGCGGGCAGGTGGCAGACTGTACTCTGTAACGGGGTATGGTCGTGTACAGTGACAAACATACGATGGACCATACGCTGTTATGAGGTATGGCCACACCCTGCAGCAGATGTGCGGCGGATTACGTGGTCATGCCAGGTGGCCCGGGGCGGGCCAGATCATGCCTCGGGCACTGTTCATGCAGCCCGAGACCGAGGATGGACCTCGAGGCCAAGCACTGTTCATGCAGCCCGAGACCGAGGGGTCTCGGGGGTTGAGATATTGTTCATAAGGCCCGGGAGCTATGGCTTGAGGCCGAGGGTGGACCTTGAGGCCAAGCACTATTCATGCAGCCCGAGACCGAGGGGGTCTCGGGGGTTGAGATATTGTTCATAAGGCTCGGGAGCTGTGGCTTGAGGCCAAGGGTGTACCTCAAGGCCAAGCACTGTTCATGCAGCCCGAGACCGAGGGGGTCTCGGGGGTTGAGATACTGTTCATAAGGCCCGGGAGCTGTGACTTGAGGCCGAGGGTGGACCTCGAGGCCAAGCACTATTCATGCAGCCCGAGACCGAGGGGGTCTCGGGGGTTGAGATATTGTTCATAAGGCCCGGGAGCTGTGGCTTGAGGCCGAGGGTGGACCTCGAGGCCAAGCACTGTTCATGCAGCCCGAGACCGAGGGGTCTCGGGGTTGAGATACTGTTCATAAGGCCCGGGAGCTGTGGCTTGAGGCCGAGGGTGGACCTCGAGGCCAAGCACTGTTCATGCAGCCCGAGACCGAGGGGGTCTCGGGGGTTGAGATACTGTTCATAAGGCCAGCTGTGGCTTGAGGCCGAGGGTGGACCTCGAGGCCAAGCACTGTTCATGCAGCCCGAGACCGAGGGGTCTCGGGGGTTGAGATACTGTTCATAAGGCCCGGGAGCTGTGGCTTGAGGCCGAGGGTGGACCTCGAGGCCAAGCACTGTTCATGCAGCCCAAGACCGAGGGGGTCTCGGGGGTTGAGATACTGTTCATAAGGCCCGGGAGCTATGGCTTGAGGCCGAGGGTGGATCTCGATGCCAAGCACTGTTCATGCAGCCCGAGATCGAGGGGGTCTCGGGGGTTGAGATATTGTTCATAAGGCCGGGAGCTGTGGCTTGAGGCCGAGGGTGGACCTCGAGGCCAAGCACTGTTCATGCAGCCCAAGACCGAGGGGGTCTCGGGGGTTGAGATACTGTTCATAAGGCCTGGGAGCTGTGGCTTGAGGCCGAGGTGGACCTCGAGGCCAAGCACTGTTCATGTAGCCCAGACCGAGGGGGTCTCGGGGGTTGAGATACTGTTCATAAGGCCGGGAGCTGTGGCTTGAGGCCGAGGGTGGACCTCGAGGCCAAGCATTGTTCATGCAGCCCGAGACCGAGGGGGTCTCAGGAGTTGAGATACTGTTCATAAGGCCCGGAAGCTGTGGCTTGAGGCCAAGGGTGGACCTCGAGGCCAAGCACTGTTCATGCAGCCCGAGACCGAGGGGATCTTGGGGGTTGAGATACTATTCATAAGGCCCGGAGCTGTGGCTTGAGGCCGAGGGTGGATCTCGAGGCTAAGCACTGTTCATGCAGCCCGAGACCGAGGGGGGTCTTAGGAGGCCGAGAGGGTCTCCGTCAGTCGCCGTTATCGTTATTCTGACGGCGCTGGATTAGCCTATTG
>UESW01004158.1:142328-259390 GCA_900491605.1 Calamus simplicifolius
AAAAAAAATTAATTAATTTTTTAATTAATTTAATTCTATATTTAAAAATAAAATTAAAAATTAATTTTTAAAAAATTAATTTAAAAAATAAAAAAAATATTTTTTAAAATTAAATTTTAAATTAATTTAATTAATTATTTTAATATTTAAAAATAAAATTTAAAAATTAATTTAATTAATTTAAAAAATTAATTTTTTTTAAAATTAAATTAAAATTAAAAAAATTAATTTTTAAAATTAAATAAAAAATAATTTGTAAAAATAATTTAATTTTTTAATTTAACTTTTTTAATTAATTTAATTGTTTGGAGGAAGGGATAATTTTATTTTTACAAAAGAAGCAGGGTAATTTTGTCGAAAGAAAAACTTATTAGATTATAACATAGCCGGTAATGTGGATAGCCACCTCCCCCTAAGGTAATGTGGATTACCACTTGAGTGGTAATCTGGATTACCACTGCAGGATAGATTGTCATTCAAAATACGTACCAAATATGGTTATCTGATGGGGCCCTTTTAAATTACCAATAATCTGGATAGATTACCTCCTACCAAACGCCCCCTAAACTTTTTATTTTGTATCACTTTAATCCCTACCATTAAATAGGAAAGACGCTGTTTATTTTTATCATATGTGGCAGCATACGTAGCAACACACATGGCAAAAATAAATTTAAAATCCATAACTAGCTTATTAACTTATTATTTAATAATTTAAAAAATATAAAAAAATTAAAAATAATCTTTTCTTGTTCTAATTTACTCTAGAGGGAGCAGATACATGGGCACTCACGGATAAAGGCAAATCAGGGTGAAGAGGATTATTGTATTATATATATATTTAAAATATTAAATAATGGGTTAATTATATATTTTAAATTTATTTTTGTCACTTAAATGCCATGTGTGCTGCTACGTATGCTGCCACATAGGATAAAAATAAACGGCGTCTCCTCTATTTAACGGTAGGGATCAAGTAATACAAAATAGAAAGTTCATAATTATTTTTATAATTTTTAAAAGTTTAAGGATCAAAGTGATATAACCCCTTAAGTATAGTGGTTAATTTTAAAGTTTAGCCATTTTTTTACTAAATTAATAAATTTATTTTTTATTTCTACTTTTTATTAAATTAATTTAATTAATTAATTTTTATTATTATTTTTTAAATTAATTTACTAAAAAATTAAAAAAAAATAATTACTATTTTTAAAAAAATAGTGTTCTTAGCAATGTCTTCTTAACAACGTAGTAATTTAAAATTGATAACGTCTAACTATATTACTTTTTAAAATTTAAAAATAACTTACTTTTTTGCTATCACTAATCTATCCATTCATATTATCATAATATCAATTATTCTATTAATCTTAATTAATTTTATATAATAAAATATTAAAATATAATAAATAAATTATGATAATTAAAAGTTTAAGAAAAAAAAAAATTTGAATAAATATTTAAAGATTAAAAAATTTAATCTTAAAAAATTAAATATAGTATCTTCTACTTATATAAATACTTTGATTTAAAAATATTTTGAGGTATTTTAAAATTTTTTAATAAATTGATTTAGTATATATTTGATTTAGGAGTATTTTGAGAATTTAATGTTGACTGGTAATCCATTTGTCATACCAAACAGGCATATCACCATTCAGGATTGCTAGCAATGCACCAAACGCAACCTAAGTGTCAGGAAGTTCATGAAGCAAAACTAAATGTTTATCTTAGAAAGTCATATGATTATAATGTTTAAGTTATTAAAGGATTCATGCTTAAATATAATTTGATATTATTTTATCGGACAATTTATTAAACAATGCCATGAATTATGGATATGTTTAGAAAAACAAAGATTAACTGTTTAAAAATATAAGATTGATGAAATTAAGCAGTCAGAAACCTACTAATTTGTTAAATAAAGTTATACTAATTCTAACTATGCCAATGAAATAATCTCGTGGTAAAATTAATGCATGCGTGCGATCTTATAATGTGTATGCTAGAGATTGTTGTACAGTCATGTTCTCTAGTTTACCAAATGGTATATGCAACTGTCATGCATGGACATGCCAGTGCTGGTTGTCACAATGACCTGTCTAAATTTGTTATGGTCTAGCTGCTATATCAGCTCCATGTTTGTTCTGCTACAAGCGTTGATCCATACATACTTTAAAAGAAGTCAGTCTTGAAGCGATTATCCGATTCGTTTGATCCAGTGTTTGGCTACAAACATTAGATTCACAATCCTCTAGCACCATGCACACCATGCATGACTAATAAAATAAATGTTACATTCCAGTGTTTTGGCTGCAAACATTAGATTCACAATCCTCTCTAGACTAATAAAATAAATGTTACATTACTAACCAAAGCAACTAGAAAACCAGATGAGGTCCAATAAGCAAGGGCTGAAAGCATTCATGGAGAAGAAAAGCTTCAGCTCAAACCCGTCACGTCCAAATCAGGGCTCAACAATATAATGGTTAGAAACCAAACAGGTTTTTAACTAGAAATACTCATTAAAAATTATTCGTTCAGATCATGTTTCAGCAAAGTCTATTTCAAATTTTACTGAACAACTCTGCACTTGCAAAGACTTACCCATACCCCCTTTTTTCACTTGCAAAGAGTTGGACTCAAACCCATACCCCCCTTCCGTCTGAAAGGGAACCATGTCTTGCTTACATACATGCAACCCGCTTCGGAAGCGTCGCAGCCTTCTTAGGATAAAAGAGCTATGAAATCATTGGAATGGACCACTGAATGGACAAAAGAGCTATGAAATCATTGGAATGGACCACTGAATGGCTAAACATACCCAAGAGCCATTTATTGCTCAAGGAAGCACTATATAAATGATTCATTATTGCCTAGCCATCCCAAGAAGCCATCTCTGCCAACCCCCACATGATGCTTTTATTTGAAATGTTTAATCATCTTTGTATTTTACTCAAAAGATGAGGCTTCATTTTATACCATGAGAAAGTAAAAGGATTATCTAAAGAATTGAGTTTCTGTGACACAGATGTGAAAAATGCCAACAAATGAACAATAGTTCCAAGCCAGAATGGAAGAAATTGTAGGAGAGCAAAGAATAATAAGTTAGAGTTCAGCTTACAGAATCAGTAAGATCCCAGAGGTCAAAAGATGCATTTGAATAAACATAAGCAGTTTATAATTGAAGATACGCATAACTTAGACAAGAAAATGCCTTGTTAAAACAAGAGGTTCAATTCCCCACAATTTTAATTAATCCAATGTGGATTAGGCAAGAAGACAGTTGTTGATGTTGATTGATAAGTGATTAATGTGTATCAAGAATCAAATTTTCAGAATTAGAGGATGCAAGAAAGACATTGCCCCATTTAGGCTCACTTGAACAAGAAAACTAAGGGCATAATTTGGCATTTAATGTGAACCCAAGTTGAAATTTCAGCATTTTTGGATCATACTAAGCCTTTGATGAACTTCAGAGAAGCTCAAATATAATTCTGCCGCCTAATAGGTTATATGTTAATGCAAATCAGCCCTGCCATCCATCTTCTTAGTTATTTATCTCTCTTTCTACTCTTAAGTGATAGGAAAAGAGATTCGCATTTGATTAACTGCCTATATAGTTTTAAACTAAAGAGAATAAAATAACAGAAAAGACCTATAACAAATTTATTAATTTTCTCCCATGTCCTTGCCTATCCTAACAAAAACAAATCAACCAATACTAGCTGTGATGAAAACATGTTCATCTCAAGAATCCACCAAACAAGTTGCAAAAAGTCTTGGATTCCATAGCTGCTGATTTTTTGTTTTTAAAAAAAAAAAGGCTTGACTGCTTGAATTTAATGACATAAGTTTCCAGATCAAACGAGATATTAAATCATTTTATGCATATAAGAAAGACTTGTGGTTTCCTCTAAATATACATTTTATGCTTCAGTTGAAAGCTCCTTTTGCCCCCTCAAATGTGCAATTGTCCTCAGTGCTTTCTCATTCTACATAAACAACATTCACCATTGGAGGTAATCCAACAACCCACCAACTGACCACAATCATTCACAGAAAATGAACCAAAGATGCCCTTCACATAAATTGCACTTGCCTAACATTGGTCTTGTTTGGTGGTTCTTACACCGCCCCAACCACCGCTTCAAGAATATTAAGTGGTCAAGAAACTGGATCTAAAATCCTGCATACATCCGTATGCTTTAAAATTTGATCTTCTTAAGAATCAATACATTATCTAATAACCCCAAAGCTTTTCGGCAAACCCCAATCAGTCGTCCAATTAATAACTCTACCCTATTCTGCACCAATCCTAAAATGACCGCAGTCTCACAAAGACAACAGGGATACAGCCAACAAGAAACTTAAATAAAGCACAGGATCATACAAAATAAGCAAGAATTTATCATCAAACAGAAATCAATGTCTAAATAATCACATCACCCCTCGGCCAAAACCAGATAGATCCAACAAGAACATCAAACTAGGGTGTTGTTACTCTATTAATCAGAAAAGTATCCTAAATTCAAGAAAAATTCAAGAAAAAAAAAATTCACACCCAAAGAGACTAAAAAGACGCAAGATTATTCAGAAAAAGAGAGAGAGAGATGGATTTTCTTGTCCAAACATAGATCTAATCCTATATACTCGCATCAAGTTGTCCCCCAGTACCTAAATCTGATAATAGCTACGGAGCATCATTGACATCATTTACATCGATTTCGATCCAGCGAGGTAAGGATGCCTTAGACCGGGGGCAGCTTATCGGCACCAAGTTTTTGGGAGCCGGGCTCGGCGGCTTCGTCGGAGGCGTCGTGGACGATGGGTTTGGTGAGCATAAGAGGGCGCTCCTTGGCCTCCTCTGGCTCGGCCTCGGCCTTGTCCTCGTTGTCGGTGGTGCTGAGGTTGATGCAGGAGCAGCGCTCCAGGGAGGCGAAGAATGCCGAGGAGACGCTCGCCCCCAGCCAATTCGCCATGCGATCGAGCTTTTCGCACGAGAGAAAGCTGGAATTCTCCATCTCCGGGACGGGGAAATTTGGGGATTCTTGGCGGAGCAAAGGGAACCAACCCTAGGAGACGCCAGAAGACTGCTGGATACTGGGAACCGTGGGTCACGGAAAAGGGGTTTAAAGAGCAGCGCAGCAAGGAAGACCTTCGGTGAGTTGGTCCGATCCGATCCGATGTGGCATGTGATTATAGGCGTATATCACGTCTCATGCACGGCGCTATCTTAATCTCAATTTTAAAAATAAATATAAAGTTTTAAATATTTTAAATTTTAAAAATAATTTATATAAAAATATATAAAATAGAATGCTTTTGAGTCCGATTTATGATCATAGACATGAAGATATGATAAATATAGCTCGATATGTGGTTAAAAAAAAAACATTTAATATTTATAAAATAAAAAAAATATTATTATTTAAAAAATTATATAATATAGTTAAAAACGTAGAGACAAAAGAAGAAAAAGTAATCTTTATTAACTTTGTTTTCAATGGTTAGCGAAAAGTAAAGGAAGAAACGAAAATGAATCTAACGCAGTTAGATAACAACATAGAAATAATAATAAAAGAAAAGCCACACCGAAGCATCACGTCTCTCTGCTTTGGAACATGGAAACGAAAATAAAAATTTCTACTTCATCTCTTCGTTCACAGAGCATCAGTGATCAGACAAAGCCGGAAGAAACTCTTTCAACTTCTATATAAAACATAAACAATTATATTATATTTTTATGTTATTAAATCATACTTTTATATTATTTTATTAAAGATGTTTTTTTTAACTACAGAATATGGCATATCTCCGTATCAAATGTACAGCGGCTATATAGACAAACGATGGAATCATTCTTGGGCTACAATTGAACGATCCTTGCGACCTAACAATGGAACCATTTTTAGGCTACGATTAATCGATCCTTGCGGCCGAATGATAGTCTATTGAGCTATTCTATCGACATCTTCAATCGAGCCTCAGTTGATTAACTCCTAATGTGACTGATCGAGCCACGTTAGGGCTAACGAAAGGGGCAATTGACGAAACTCCGACCTCGAACTCCGAGATCCCCTTGGTCTTGGACTCCAGGTCTCTTTGGCCTTAGACTTTAGGTCTCTTCGGCTTCGGACTTCAGGTCTTCTCGGCCTCGAACTTCAGGTTCTCTCGGTATCAAACCACTTGACACCGCCATGTGGCCCACTAACCATCTGCAACCATCATATGGCTTCCTAACCATCTACAACAGCGTATGGCTACTACATGTTATGGTGCACGCCTGACACGACTAAGTCCACCTACTACCTGTTGCTACTACATGTTACGATGCATGCCTGACACGACTAAGTCCACCTACTACCTATGGCACCGCGCCTGGCAAAGGGCTGGCAGAACAGGCATCTCTGGCATACTCAGTGTTTGTTGTGAGTCCCTGTCTTTGTCAGCCTTGCTACATGTACACTACCAAACAATAACGTCTCGAAATCAATCATCTTCCAAAAATGGGTAAGAAGGACTTCCGGACAAGTATAAAAACTTTCACTCACAACGAGAGAAGGGATCTGAACTCCAAGTTCTCTAGCTAATTTTTAGTTCTTTCTTCGTTGTTTCCCAAGCTGCTTACTCGAGCATCGAAAGATTCTCATCGGTGGCGCTTCGGAATCCGATTGAGGAGAAGGCATTGAAAGATTCCTTCGCCGTCCTAGTGGCGCTTAGGATCCTCTAATGACGTCCAAGAAACATGATTTGACGGTAATAACTCCGATTTCAGAGTCTTACTTTTGAATCAGGATTGCCGAATTCAACGATCTAGTCGCCCGATCAACTGTTCATTATGTCGATCTTTGATTCACACCAAATATTTCGGACATCAGATCATCGGAATCTAAAGTCTCAAAACACCTCCTTAGAGTAATCCTTTTTAAGTTAGATAAAGCTTCCTTTTGGATTAAAAATTCTGATAAAATATACGATAAAGTTGGTCTTTATCCTTCTTTAAATTTTATAACTGCATCTAAAAAATTAACAACATACTGCCTCTGCTGCCTTTAAATATTAGGTACAAGAATCCTATGTATGCAGAAAAACACTTCCATTAACGTCATTCCCTTCCCACTACATTCTTCACATTGACTGTGGCAAAAAAAATCCACCGCATCACCCCGAATCAATATTTAAACGAAAATCTGCAACAGCAAATCAATATTTAACGGGAAGCAAAGGATTATTTTATTTAAAAATCTGCAACATCATATCAATATTTAACGGGAAGTAAAAGATTATTTTTATTTAAAATTTAAGGAATTGTCATATCGAGAACGAAGGATTTAAGTTTTTCTATAGCATTGGCCTTTTATTTGTCATTACCAACTTGTGTTCTTTGTCAGATTCTTCGTGACCAAAATTATTTATTATATCTTCCGTCCTTGCGCGCACCGTTTGCGAAGACAATTGTCGTTTGTGAAGACAATTATGGCCACGATCAATAATGTTTTGAATATCGGATCGAACGACTTGGTATTTGGATCGTGCGTCAATCAGTTTTATCAAATAAATTAATTAAATTAAATCAAATATTATAATTAATTTTTAATTTAATATTATAAAAATATAATATATAAATACTGATTTAAATAAAAATTTATAAATTTATAAATTTTAATTTTAATTTTATTTATTAAAATTCAACTTAACTCAAAAAACATTCTAGCTATAGGTTCAAACTCATCACCACTCATACACAAGTATTCTTTCTTAATTATTCAAACCTTTTTTAATTTTTTTTATTTATCAAAATTAAAAATTTAAAAATCAAGGTTAGTTTCTTTGAACCGATTAATTCAATGAATTTTTTAATTTTTATGGGATTATATAAAAATTAATTGTAATAATAAAATTAATTTCTGATTAAACTGATTCGATCGATCGATCTAATTTTATTATTAATATTGATTTTCATGACCCAGTAAAAATCAAAAATATTCATTGAATCGGTTAGATTTTGAATTGAACCAATTCGATTTTTAGACTTTTAATTTTAATAAATAAAATTAAATTATTTTTTAAAAATTTTTAATTTTTTTATTAAAAATTAATTATAATATTTTTTTTGATCGGATTGATCCACGTCCAAATATTAAGCCAGTTCGCTGATCGTTCAAACCATTGGCCGCGGCAATGACCGGAACCAGTCCATTCGTGTTTGGGAGAGTGGTCCTTTGTGAAGAAGTAATGGAATGCTCTAATTTCAGAGTCTTAATAGGTAAGGCAAGAGAAAAACATTATTTGTATAGAAGATACACCGCTGACTTGCATGCAAATGGCGGCCGCAAGCATCTGATAAAGGCTAAGCCATCTGTTGTTTTAGTCAACACAAGGGAAATATTTGCCCATAGAATATTTCCCGCCTTTCTGAAAACGATTAGTCGACAGCTAAAATATATTTTGTCTTGACCAAATAAACAGATTCTGTAGCCCAAAGAAAGAAAATCAGGACAGGCGAGATCTTTGGGCTACAGGCAAGGCCGGAAGGAAATGCTATTTTTATACAAGCTAGAGCGGCAGTTGTCTCAATCGCCTTAGGTTTTCCAACAGCACCTGTCGGTGCTCAGGATACCTCCATGCAAGCACTCGGAATATTTAATAGTGAGTGAACGTGACCCATCCACGCACCGAGAATCAGGGAATTAGGGGCCACCACCTCAAATACATCTAGTCGGAAAAAGAATTTTGTCATGCACAATACTCAATTATGGATCCAGTAATCCTGGAAAGTGGGAAGAGCAAATAGAGAACAGACTTAATCTTTGGCTTTTTTTTTATATTGTATTTTGGTTTAGTCTACAAAATTGCACTGTCACTGTCATGAATATATATATATATAGAGCACCGGCAAAGGTGCTTTGCGATGGTGGTTTATGAGGCTGTGTACCCATGCTGGAGGCTGGGAATAGACCGATCAAATCCCAGCAGTTTTCAGCATTTTCTTGTAATCCTGGAATGTCCCTGAAAACGGTGCGACCTTGCCCTCTGATACCACCCACAACTCGCCGACGCTTCCTGATATAAGATGTTCATCATGGCTTACCTGACACCATTAAAAAAAAAAAAAGAATTAAAACAAATTTAACTCCGGAAGAAAATTGCTTATCTCTATAACCTAAACAACTGTGGTGACCGTTATACCATTAGCACTCCTCCTTGGAAGAGGACAAGACCCTGTATGAGTGCCTCAACAGCATCCAAGTCCTGCAACACAATATCACATACTTCAATAAGCATTGACTGATTTTATACAGGATACATTTACTACGCATTAAAAAGTATTGAAGGCTGGACCTATATAGCCTTGCAACATTATACCATGCTTCAAATTTCATCCCCCTTGCTTTATTAAAAGATTCATATATGAATCTTTTGAAAATAGATAATAAGGATTGTTGATAATGTATTATAAACCAAATAGGTCAAAGGGAGTAGGTCGATGATTAGACCCAGAGAGCTTAGATGGTTGTAAGATATATGAATGTGTAATAGCCAATACAAAGATATAACCAAAATTGCATCCATGAATAGGAGATTTTCAGGCATATGCACAACAGTCATGTTTACTTCTATTTTGGATAATGCTTTACTCCACTGTAAAAGAAAAAGTTAGGTAGAAAAAGTAGCATCTAAAAAGAAAAGGGCCGGGCAGCATCACACGGCAATTTGAAATTCATCCCCAACAAAGAAAGTCTTTTCCAGGTACTTGGTCACTAATATTTGAGCTCAAACCATCACTTAATGATCCACTTCTTTATAAGCTGCTCCAGAACATGTCTACATCACACCCACTAAGATACCCTTGAGGCAAATTTAAATAGTAAACTTCCAAGAGAATCAAGGGACAATGATTTACTGACTGCCAATTTTTCCACTAAACAAGTATAAGCACTCTGAAATAGTGGGAAGGATAAACACCACTTGATATTACATTGAATGTCACCACAAACCCAGCATGCCACAGTGAGCCATCACCAAGCTGAACTAGGAAATCCTGTCAAGTAGTTGGCATTTTCAGCAAATAGTGACAAACTATCTTAGGAACCCTTTTTGAGAACCATCTCAACTGCACTTTGATAGAGTGTTGAGTAAATCCACAATTTGTGCATTCAAGACTAAATTGCAATATTAGAAAACTCCTATAAAGAACCAAAGGCTTCATTATTGTGGTATATCATATCCAACCAAAACAAAGCAGAAAGAGCAAGAAGTCAAAATTCCTCCCTCAAATCACTCTTTTTTTTTTAAGGAAGAACGGCATTCATCCACAAAACAATTAGCACATGGACAAATGAAGCCAACAACACATAGGTAGAAGAGGTCAAATCAATATGCAGTTATCAGAACAAGCATGAATTATATTGCTGAAGAACGGAAGCAGCAGCAATGGAGGTATATCAATTCTGTTGACACAACGATGCATCAGCTGCAGTATACCCGTATATAGGAGGAACAGTTCAAACTACTGGATGGAACAACAGACAACAGAAGAGGCAATAAATTGCAATCTATAACAATCCACTATGAATCTTCAACAATGCAGCTAGAATATGGTTGGCCTGCCGAAAAGCTCACAAAATTTTTTCTCGTATCCCATCAAAAGGCAGTCACTTGGCCAGCACACCGAGATTGCATTTGGTTGCAGAATAGGTTGGAACTGGATAAACGCTTTTTATCCATATAAGTCCGATTTTATTTGGATAAATATGAAAACATTCCTCAGGATAGGATTTTACATGTTTGGTTCAGGATAGGATTTTACATGTTTGGTTGCACACAGGATATCCCTTGGGAAATAAAGCCAATACTGTTTGGTTGGACAGGTAAGTTCATGAAATAAATTCACCTTTTACAGGTAGTGGGTGAAACCACTCCTCCCTTTGTAGAAGAATAGCCAAGTGCAGAGGGGAATGATGTATTAAAGTGGCCAGGGGTAAAAATGATAATTAGGCAAAGATATTTCACCCAATTCCATGGAATAAAATTATCCTGATTGAAGTTTTATCCCATCTGACAACATCTTTCTCTGTTGACTAAAAGACTTCATCCCATAATGATGAGGATATTTGGCAAGATATCCCTCAATTTGTGAGTGATATCCCCCACTCAATCCAGAATCAAACGCAGCCTAAGCCAATAAATTCCTGTTTTGCTCGCAATACAGCATGCGGGATAGCTAGGCTGCTAGCAATCAAAGATTTTCTGGAATTACACCTACAACATCACATGCGAGAATAAGAAGTTTACTGATGTAGTACTATCAACAATTGCCCATGTCAACCCAAATATTATTCATAATGTCCTTCAACAACGCAACTGCAGTATCCATCAAAAATTCCATTCTCTATTAAAGTCACAATCCTTCTTCCACCCCTCACCACAGAAGCGTTGGTCCTTAAGAATGGTCTCTTAAATCCTCTATGCTTTCCTACTTTCTTCATGCTATCCAATCACTATGAATGTATGATGGATCTTCATGTACTCAGACTGTACCAAGTAATGGGACACCTTTCAACAAACCAAACCCTGCCTCGCCCCCAACAAAGTCTGACCGATGGCTCAAGAACAAATCATATGATGAATCTATCATGACGTCCACAATTACCTCCACCAGAATTGAAATCAGCCATATCAATGATCTCCCAAAAGCTTAACTTTTTCTTAGCAAACCTGCTTCCCTAACAAAAATGAAAGATGCCTCATGCAAGTAAGCATCATATGTGTCAATCAATAAAACCCTCTTCAATCCACAGCATCCCCGAAAAGTGAAAGTTCCCACAAATCCTTAACCAATTCCAATAGAGAATATGTCAAATCTTAATGTCTCTGAGACAACTTTAGGAATTTCCAGATATGACCTACCATGGAACAAGTTTGATAGCCACCACCATTCTTTTGTTTGAATCAAGAAGACACTTCTAAACTTGCCACCTTCAAGGCATCAACCTCCTCAACAGTCAAACAGACCCACTTTCCTGTCATCATCTACTTTACAGACCTCATGAACTCGACAATGAAGATCAGTCCTATCCCCCAAAAGTAATGCCGAAAACTTGTAGATACTTCCCCATACAATTTGCAACTACTAGGCTCCCAAGAACTTCACATCCATCCCATCAACAACAAACTCCTGGCACCACAATTATACTACATTCTTCCAAAGTAGTACCTTGTGATGATACAGTTCTAGCAAGAATACAAGCAGCACTCCACCTTAAGCTGGAGCCCTAAATAGTTATCATATTCCCTACCATTTCCGTTGATTCAAAAGCCAGCATCATTAAACAATTGCCATCACCACTAGAAACCTAGAAACTACTGCAGATGCAAAAGCTAAAGCAAGGAAGTTAATCTCAGAAGGAAAATATTCATCAAAATAATGCAGTTCTGGGGGCAAGTTTCTGAGATGACATTTCATTATCAAGTAACAGAAATTTGTCCTCTGGAAAAGAATGTTTCTTCCAGCTTACACTAGCAATTGCAAGGTGCAATGCTAAATGGATGCTCCTAGGACTCAGAGAGATCTGGAAATGCACAGCTAACTTCAAGGACGTTACTCATCTTGATGTGTTTATTTACATATATAAAGTACTATATCAAAGCAAAGTAGTTTCCATGGGGAATTTCATTATGATGTTTCCATGGTCTGCATGTTAAGCATTCAGCTTTCTAATACATATCATATTAGTGATAGAAAGAAAAATATCTGGAAATTCCTAATGTGCTTACAAGATGGTTTGATGGCTCATCAAGCAGTATGATATGTGGCTTTTTGAAGGTGATCTTTGCAAATGCAACCCTGCTTTTCTGACCACCTGAAAAAAAAGGGAAAATTTAGATGAGCTTAAATTTGGGAAAAAATATTCAGTTAACACAATTTGAATTCATTGGATACAATTAGAGCATGAACACAAGCACTCATTGATATAACTGAGCATCTGCTAAAACTGTTAGAGCTCTGCATCAATGTGCTTTTGTTTTCAGGAAAAAATTAGTGAGCATAAAAACTGGTAAGTTTGTGCATGTTGTAGTAAGCCATTAATCCTTACCTGACAGAGTGTACATCGGCTGGAGTGCAAGATTTCCTGTAACACCAAACGATCCTAAATGAGCTCTAAGTTTCTGCTCGGGGACTCCCTGAAAAGAGTAGAAGTCATCATACATGGTTTCTTCTAATGAACTCTCTCAAGCATCAACACTTTCTATAATAAAAGTCTAAAACAATTCATGAATATAATAAAATTAAACTATCAGAGTGAAAAGTCCTATTCCTTTGTGCTGCGTTTAACCTCTGGAAACAACAATATCAATTGCAAATTGAAAAGAGAACTATAAACATAACCAATAGAATAAGGGTAGTTTAGTTAGAATCAGCAACATGCATACTTGCCAGGGCAATCTCTAAACGTGTTGGCACCCCTGATAGTATTCATTTAAATGATAGACTGTGATTCAGACTCTACAGCCACTCAACTGGGAATTACTAAACAAATACAAGCATGCACTACTAGTGGTGATGTAACAATTAAAATAATATAATTATTTTCCTCACTAATCCTTGCCTACATTTCAGGTCACCGAGTCTTGCCTGGAATAACAGTTAATACACCCTCTTTGGAAAACATTCAACTCAGCAACCTTGTATCATCACAGGGGACCCACATGCCAGAGATCATGCACAGACCATGAAATCCTTGCTATCAACATATTCACGAGTATCAACAGAGGAATAAAACAAGCAATAGCACTAATGCTATTACATCAATTTCTATTCTTTCAAGATCCTATTAGTGTCTGAAGATCGTTTACCAAACATCATATCCATGATGTGAAGACATACTTTTAACGGGAAAATGAATATCAGGAAAATGCAAAATAATGCTTTCTACTACTTACAGGGTAGCATCGCATCATATATAGAAGGGGATTTGAAGCAAGATCCAGGCCATCAACATGATGTTGACTAAATACAGCCATACGAACCTGTGGAAACCAAATAGAAAGATTTTAATTCCTTATAAAATAGCATAAATGAGTCACAAAACAATCAAAATGCATCAACATCAATATTTTATGGGGCTACGTGGAAATATTTTTTTTATCAAACCAAATACATGAAACAATATGTGAAGCTAAGAAAGATGGTAACAATAGGCTACCAAGTAATATAAGACTAAAATCAACTGGATCATCACCATTAAGTTCTCACACCCGAATTTGTTGCCGAAGTGCATCTACATGCACTGGTTAAAGGCCTGCAGAATGCATGTATTAGTGTATGCATGAACCCCGCCACTAGGCAACCTTGGGAAGGTAAGATATATGCAACCTTACCTCCATTTTTTGGGAGGCTGTTTGCATATTTCAAACGCATCATGACATCTAATTCACATTGGAGCAACCTTACTATTGACTACTAGTGCATGTTCCTTCACAACTAAACTAAGACTCTTCATTAGTAATTACTCTTCCCATGAGCACATGTGCCACCTTCCAAATTTTTCTGCTGCTACTCGAGACGCACCTCTGTGAGTATAGTACTCTCTCAGAACCACCAATCTTTAACAAGGCACCCCATGAGGACATCTGGAAAATCATAATGATGAGCATGTGCTGAAAAAAATTCTCCAAGAATTCCCTTTAGCAAACATAACACAGGACTGTTATATGATGCTAATGAGTGAAATGGATCACTTTCCATCATGATTGCAATTAACATACTGTATGGCAGCTTGGTAAGGTGACAACATTCACCTATAAAGGAGCTTTAGCATCCAAACTCCAAAAATGCAGGAAACATTAGAACCATGATCATTTATCAAGAAAGGAGACAGGTCCCGAATGCTACTAGTTGGAAATGCAAAGCTAGCATGCTGCAGTGCTTTTGATCGGCAGCCAGCAATATACTAGTAAGTTGTCCATTTACTGCTTTTTAAAGAATATCTTCAGTAAAGATACGACAATACACGTGCAGTCCATTGCCAGGCAATCCAAGCTCAAGAACACAATTCTTGGAAACCATAGGGATGATGAGCACCCAATATTAAAAGAAAGCCTGCCAGAGAACATGAAAATCAACATTTTCAACAGCATCATGTCTACACTCACATTCAGCTCATATTTTGATAAATCCACAGATTGGCTCTTTTTTAAAAAAAAAAAAAAGGTGGTCTATCACGAATGCTAAGGGAAGAATGACTGAATAGAAATTGCCATCAAAATTTCTTTAAAGTGCAATGGATAGTTTTAGATTATCCATTTACAATCTATGAAGTGAAAAAAATAATACTTGATACATTTCCTGTTTATAATATTGAATCATTTATTGCTACTTTTATTTCATATATGTGCATATGCATGTGCACTGTAACTATTTCAATAATGAGCTATACTGTAGAGCTTATGCACAACCAAAGAAATATCTGACTCCAAAATTACATGACTGCAGAAAGGATCATAATCTTTGTTGATAAAAATGAACAGCCTCACTGTACCTCAACAAAAAGTTATAAAACCATATCAGTTGGACTTACTTCCGGGCACCGTAACAGGGAAAACAAAATACTGGAAGGGCAAATACTCTCTTTGCACAAAAGCAGAAAAAAGCACTGGAAGGACAAAGGATACCTTTGCAGAACGAAACACGGTTCCAGAAGTTGGTTGAAGGTCTCCAGATATTAATTTGAGTAAAGTAGACTTGCCAATGCCATTAGGACCGACCACTGTGATTAATTAAAATATGTTAATTAAGGGGGGAAGAACAAAGAATGATGACACAGCAGACATCCTAAACAAAATATGAAGCACTTATTCTATTTAAGGTGAAAGAATTTGTAAAATAGAATTATATGGATTCAAACTTGTTGGATCACACAAAAGTATTCTCATATGACATATTCCTAGACAATCAGCATAAACTAAAGCGATGAAATAGCTTAAAAGACCAAGAAAGTTAGTACAAGTCAATACCACATGATAATTGGAACAAGAAGGCTTTGCAATGGACTTCCAAAAAATAAACACTATTCTTTTCCCCTCCCCCTCTACTATAACGGATATATGGATGTTCCATTTTTTGTGTGTGCATGCACATGTGTGTGTGTTGGGGGGGGGGGGGGGGGGGGGACACTTCAAATTATACATTAGTCAAGGTACAACTTGTAAATGCTTTACAACAACAGGGTAGATCTATCAAATTACGAGAATATGTTCTCTGCAAAAGAAGATTACATTTTAATTTGATAATATAAGTACAATAAAGTCAGTGATTCTTACTTGCAATGCGGCTGTCAAGGTCTATGCCAAAATTCAAATTTTTAAACAAGAGAGGCCCTCCTGGATAACCAAATGACGCATCACTGCGACCAAACATGAGATGCTCAATAAAATATCCACAAAAACTAGACCACTAAAAGAATTGAGTAAAGAAGGGGTTAGACAGGATTAACGTAACAAGAAACATGTTGTGCTAAAAGGTTTGCTGTTTTATAATTTAAAGGAGAAAGGAAAAACTACATAGCTAAAACTTCACAAAATGGAACCTGAAACTTATAATTGGAAGCCCTGGTCTATCATCCGGGGTTGGGAACTCAAATTTGTAGCTGCAAGGAGCAAAAAAAGCTTAGCATATGGAAGGCAGAAATGAATGATCCACAATATTGAAGATCATATTGGAAATCAAAGGAAAGAATACTCTGGATCATTGACGACAGCATCTACATGGCCCATCCGCTCCAATGCCTGAATCATCCATAACATAAGTCAACAATGACAAAAGTGCATAATCATGTATTCTAAGTAAATACAGCATAACTACAACCCAGAAGACTCTTGAAAATAAATTAACTAAGCCAATTACCAATGATATAATTTTGTTTTCTGAAGCCCAGTAAAAAGAGAGATAAGCACCTTGATTCTTGACTGAACAAGTGATGCCCGTTTTGCATTGTAACGAAATTTGTCAATAAAAGCCTGCACAACGAAGCATAAATATCAGATGTTACAGTTGAAACTTTTCTGTAAGTAAAGAAATGATTTTACCAATTAGTATTATGATTCCAATCCAAACATAATCTAATTCACAGAACGACTCTTCACCATCAGATGAAAGAAAAAGGGAGAACAACATAATATGACAGATGCTCAAGCCTCTTCCTGGAATGTACATGATGAAAAATCTATTGATATACCGTTTGTACCACTAGTCTTACAGTTCTTCCTCATTTAGCCTACTTACTTAGGCCACATATCTCGACAGAAATGAACGTGAATGACAGGCATCTCATTCCTTAAGTAGAAAGCAATAAAGTTAGACAAATCAATGTCTTTGATACAGATGATGACCTTTTGACTGTGAAGAAATTAGATTGAACAAAAATATATTTTCACCCAAGGCTTTAAATCCCATGGAACAAGGTTGTGCCAAATTTTTCATGGAATGAGATGCGCCAACATCCCAATCTGTCCCAACACTTGGGATGAAGCATGTCTCAAGATGCGCTAATTGGGATGCCAAGATGATGACAGGACAGTCCTGTTCCAAAACTTGGGATGGCAACCCATCTCAATGTCTCATGAAACATTCCGTCCAAATTTGAAACCATGTTTTCATCCCATTAATGAACACAAATATGGTGCCCCCCACCCCAAAATGTGTGTACGCATGGATACATAAATATACATACATACACATACATGTGTGTGCGCGCGTGTGATTAGACCGAGGCAGATCAAATATCATCTATAAATTGTAATATCTAAAAAGCACAATAAATCCATATTGCCATATATACCACCTGAGGATACAATATTATCCATACAATGGATCTTGTTTTAGGAAATAATATGATGAAAAAAGGTGAATAATTCATGCAATAAAACTTGATGTATGGAACCAAATTTTGTGAAACAGGGCATTGAATGCTTGATAAGCAGTCACTACCACATGCACTAACAATCCATGCCTTGAACAGTAAGTTTTAGCTAATATCTTACAGCATTTGAAACAGAAAAAATGTTTTAACACCAGTGATGCATGGGTACAGTAGGGGGCATTTTGAGGGTAGACCTGCATGTGAGCCCTAGCCTTTTCACTTGACTCAAAGGCCTTCTGTTGATTTTTGAGCTGCTCTTCACGTGTCCTTTCATACATATCATAGTCTCCTTTGTAAGTAGTCAGCTTTTGTCCATGTAAATGGATAATATCTGTAACTACCTGGATAAGATTGGTAAATAATCATTATACAACAAAACGATATTTTCTGCTTCACATTAAAGCTAGATGGGTAAAACGAACTTCATTTGCAAAAATCTTACATCAGAGATGAATTAAAAATATACCGTATTCAAAACTCTCTTGCATGAGAAACCACAATAAATGTCTTGGGCCATCTAACTAGATATGATTCCAGCCATAATACAGCATGAAGATCAAGATGGTTCTGTAAAAATGAAACATTCGATGTAACTCCCCCGTGGAACTAGAAAAATCTAAGGCATATCATATTCAAAAATTACCGTTGGTTCATCAAGCAGTAGTAAATCAGGCTCAATAAACAGAGCACGTGCAAGAGCTATTCGCATCCGCCATCCACCAGAAAATTTTTTTGTCGGCATCCGCTGCATTTCTGGAGTAAAACTAAGGCCCTGAAAGTTTGCAATTCCAT
This sequence comes from Calamus simplicifolius, assembly GCA_900491605.1. Classification (NCBI taxonomy): domain Eukaryota; kingdom Viridiplantae; phylum Streptophyta; class Magnoliopsida; order Arecales; family Arecaceae; genus Calamus; species Calamus simplicifolius. The sequence goes on from UESW01004158.1 coordinate 161,045, forward strand.
TACAGGATCATATACATCTAAGAAAGCAGTAATAATTATAAAGCAAAGGGCGAAAACTGAAAACATATATTTAATTAAATTAACTGATAAAATCTTTTCTATTTTCATACCTACTTAAATGTTTTTATATGTACATGCCTGTGTACTTGTTGATTTTAGCACATACACGAGCATATAGATGTTCATCTGCACTTATGTGCATATGCAACAACCTAAAGGGACAAAAGTATCATGCATGTATGTAACAGCATGAATTATATTATGCCTTCAGTAAATAACTGGAAGGGAACAAAGAACAGGAAAAAAGCAATGAGAACATAAGTGTCAACTCTTGGGACCAGAAAATTCAGCACATATACTGCCAGCCAGCATAAATAGTTAAATACCACAAATCTTAAAATGCCAGCATAAAAGAAGGAAAATCTGTTTTCTTTTGTTTTTTTTTTTAACCAAGTAAAACTACTCAGACAAAAGTTTTTTTTTTAGTATTTCTACCTTCAAGGAGGCAAGAACAGCAAATCAACTCAGGCCCTTTGGATGTCATAAAAAGACAAGTGACGAAGATGCTGAACATGCATCAAAATATAACATTTTTTTCAGAACACCGACAATTTATTCTGTAGAGAATAAGTGAATTCAAGGTAGCAGCAAGCAAACACTTCAAAAAGTGAGAACATGAAAAATCTTCAACCTCCTTTTAAAAATAAAAAACAAAAAAAAGAGAGAGAACTGCCAAATTTTCCAATAACACATCTTAGGAAATAATTTATTGTCAAATTGAAAACACATCATATTTTTTCCCCTCTTTTCTATCTTGAAAACCAATAACAAGATAAACTAAACTAAGAGTCCATTCTATCCCAAGGGCATGAGCTTATGTGTATTTAAAGCAAGAAAGTTGCAAGAAGGTCATTTTTCTTAGACTTGTCGCAAGAGCTGCAATTCATGAAACTTTTGGATATCTATCCATATGCCATAATGTTTGTCTTTCTTAATCATATGCTTATCCTGATGGTTTTGTATGGTATCTTTCTGACAACCAAGATCAAGTGCTACAAAAGTTATGATGTCTAACCATATGAGAAATAGATACATAAAACTCTTAATTGGACATCTTCAAAATCAGGAAAAAATAAAATGCCTTCATTTGGTAAATAATTTGCAATGTGTTAGTACATAATTACACCAATAATAATGGTCCACCATCTCATAGCTAAAAAGAAAGTAAAAAACCTTAATATATGCCAGAATAAATACATCATTTCTCAGAATAACGTAGCATGAATAACTTCCACGCTAAAATTTCAACCACAACTCATGAAAGTCATCAGAGATTTGATGGGTTAAGGGTCAAAATACTAACCGCCAAAATTGAAGCAGCACGTGACTCAGCAGAATAAGCATCAATAAATTCAAGCCTTTTGTATATCTGTTCAAGTCTTTTTGAAATGGCATCTTTGTTTATAGAGCCATTAACTTTGGCATTGCTCTTTCCCTTTTCTTCATCATCTTCTAGATCTCTCTTTAGGACAACAGTAAATGTGTCAGTGCATTAAGTGATGCGGCAAGCAAATTTATAATACAAAGACATCATTGGACCTGTTGTGAGAGCAGATGAGCTTCTTCTTCCAAGAGTTGAGTTCTCTCAATATCAGAGCTCAGGACACACTGTAAGGCTAATGTGTCATCTCCTACAACTTCTTGCTCCACATGTAGTATTTGGCAGTTCTTAGGAATACCATCAATAGCATGCATAGCCATATGCCTCAGGAAAGAAGTTTTACCAGTACCATTTCTCCCAACAAGACCTGATAAGAGAGAAGTTGGAAAAGGTGTAATTCTGCAAGAGAATTGATCTTAAGAATTCTATCGACATTTTATATCAGCATTTCAAATAGAAACATGCTCAAATAGGAAAAAAGTGCAGCAGACATTTTGCAGATATAAATTTTAAATTGAAGATCAAAGATGGTAGTAGTTCATATCAAAACCCTTGCATTCAGACTGAAGAGCATATCCGTTATTAGATTGACCTTACGGTTGTCCCACACTTTTGTTGTCCTCATGTAATACTTCCATTTTTCCCTTGATCACAAGCTACAACATTCTAAAAGATATTAATGCTGGCTTAACAAGCCATCCTTACAAACAAGCTAACATCGCTTCCACTATATAGTCAGAACCACTTCTGCAAACCATGAGATCTACTTCCATCTTTATTAGTTTAATCACAGTATATTTTATGCATTTTTTTCCCACAATTAGAGCCTTTAAGCTATCGTTCTTTTCACTAGTTCCATTGTCATGGTTTATACATCACATTTTCTCTTCGAATTCATATCCTGAAACTTAGCAAAGACAATAACGAATCCCAAATGCAAGATCCATCATCTTTTTTCGCAGCCAATTTGTACTTACAGAGCAGATTCTGTGGGTGACAATTTATAATCATGGCAAGCTAAGCTGTATTCCCTTTTCTATTAATTCTGATGATCAGTGGCTGACTATATTGCATGAACTTTGTAGGGTGGTAAAACAACCACCAACAGTTTCTAGATATAATGGCATATAGATAGAGAATGCACAAAAATACGATTCCCATTAATAATCAAGAGAATATAAACTATTAACAATTAAAATTATAACTAAGGCTATTATTTTTCCAAACTTTATATAGAGGTCATATTTTTCCAAAATATTGGGAGAGCATGAATGTTACTTACGTGATTTTTTTTTTTTTTTTCATCATCACTGGATGCACAAGCATGCATGCCAGTCTCATCAATATAATGGGAAGGGGGAGAACAATGGCATAAAGGGTCCATTGCAAGCAGCATCATAAAGGAGAAACAGATGTTCATAAGATCTAATGACACAGGTGACTAAATTAAGCATTTGTAAGATAAACCGACTAGAAGTCTTTGTCCATCTGGGTGTACAAACTAGCAACTCACACAACTCACCATCAAATGAAGTTCCTTTATCTTTTCTGCTTTATGGAAAAAACAAAGCTTGAGAATATATTCAACATTAAGAAAGTCAAAACCAGGTATCACCACCTTGGTGACAAAACAAACTTTAACAGATTAACTAGCCACAGCCTAGTTTGTTTTTTCTAATAACAAAAATAAAGACTGCTGGAAAACACTACATAAGCAGAACAGAAACAGGAAAAACTTAAATTCCAACCTTTCTCTAATTCAGTGACAGCATAGAAAATAAATTTTAATGAAACCAATTTTGAATTAAATATGGAAGGTCTTACTCTGTGCCCAAATCTTATTCCTTAATCAGGTTTAAAGACATATGTAACATAGCCTGCCAAGTTCAAGGGATCTGTTTTGAACCCATACCATGCCCACATCCTAGTTTGTTTTTTCTAATAACAAAAATAAAGACTGCTGGAAAACACTACATAAGCAGAACAGAAACAGGAAAAACTTAAATTCCAACCTTTCTCTAATTCAGTGACAGCATAAAAAATAAATTTTAATGAAACCAATTTTGAATTAAATATGGAAGGTCTTACTCTGTGCCCAGATCTTATTCCTTAATCAGGTTTAAAGACATATGTAACATAGCCTCCCAAATTCAAGGGATCGATTTTGAACCCATATCATGCTCACTATCACAATGATAATGGGACAGACAGATCATCAACATGACAAGAAAAGGACATGATTTTCCTCGAGTGACAAATTGTGAAATAAAGTCAAGCAACCACCGTCTGTTGTCCCATGATAGAAACTACAAGATGAGGAACTATAGATTATATGATTCAGAAACTGACCATAGTGCCTTCCAAATGACAAATTCACAGAAGCATCTTTAATGAGATCACGGCCACCAACAGAAACAGTAAAGTTCTCCATATGGATATCCCTGGCAGCTGACCCACCATCATTTCCACCATGATTTACACATACCACAGGCATCCCTGCTTTAACTTCCTCCATCTCCGCCAAATGCATTTGATATTGAGCCTGATCAGCAAAAAGAACAAGCCAAATGACATCACAAGTAGCTGAACACAAATATTATTACAAGATTTAAAAATAAGCTGCAAGACTTGATGACAGGTCTTTCAAATTCCAAATCTGAAAAAGCTTATCAATAAAGAAACCACTAATTTTACACAGAGTACATGATAATTCAGGTACAAAAGAAAGGGTTTTTGCATAATATGTCCTTAAGAAAACTAAATGGATCGTGCCAATTTACTAAGCCTTGTAAAAAAAGGGAAAAAAAATTCAGAGTTCATATTCATTGCACTTACGATTCTCTGTCGCTCATCTTTCCTCTTTCTTCTTTCAATCTTAAGCCGATCACGTTCAGAGAGCACCGGGCCATCAAACACCTCCGGCTGTTTCTTTCGAGTTTCAGTCTCATCCATCCCATCATACATCCGCAAGGGTGTAGCTAGACTTCGAACGGCTTCTTTAGGTTTCACTAGCCCGTGTTTTCCAAACTTGTCTGATATTTTGCTGCAGACCTGTATTTTCAAGATAAGTGAGAAAACATATATCATGATGTTGACTAGCTTGGCATACGAAAGCATTCCTTCCTTGAAAAACATAGAAAAAGAGAGTTCTTATTCGGTAATATCACAGAGTTCCCTAGCATAAGTATCCTGACATAAAAAAAATATAATAGTCTTCTAGTATATAGAAAAGAGTGGGAAGAGTTGAAAAGAAAAAAGATGACTAAGAGGACAGGAAGAGTAGGACAACCCCAGCATTCCTTAAAATGCCAAACTCCCCTCCATGCCTGAAAGGAAAAAAGAAATTAATAAAATTTATTTATTATGAGAAAGAAGAAACTTTGACCATAGCTGATGGTTTCCCAACATTACTCTGACACGGGTATCATGTATCCTAGTATCCAGAAGAAACCCATACAGCAATCTTCTAAAAATTGGACCACTGCAACACATTTGTATCTTATAATGCACATCTAAATATGCATTGATACATGCATATAATAAAGAAAGAGCTAGACCTGCACCAGTTAATTTCATTAAAATTGGTGAAATGGTTACTAATTATTTTGTTGGAATAAAGTACTGCCAGATAAGAGTGTCAAATGTAGCCACATAGTGATGATGGTACGAAGTATCGAAGAGTTAATGAACGCCCCGAGTGTCCCAAGTGTCCAACTGTCCGACACGTTAAAAAAAAATTGGAAAAAAAAAACACTTCAGAATGTCCGGTGTTGTTGCCAGATAACCCTCCTCGAAGGTTTGTGAGCATCCGGTCTCCTTCTTCAGCAAGCCCGAAATCTTTCAGCGAGCTTCTCGCGTCTAAGAGCCTGCAAAAACTCCCGAGGATCGGAGATTCCGACGAAAACCCTCCAACGCTCAAGTTAGTGCTATGGGTAACAGCCGTGAGCTTAAGAAAACTCAAAAGAGAGAGACTTAAAGAAGAGCTCTTTGTGAGCATATGAGTGTGGGTTGTTGTTGTGATTACCTGGTCATGGGTCCCTCTTACCCATTTTATTCATCTTTGAACTCTGTGTGGCTTGCCTGAGAAGCTTGGAGCCTAGTCGTCTAGTAAAGGAATGATTCACGTGGAGCCTCATAATGGACCATGACTTTTGGGGTTCATCTGATCTGTGTGGTTGGGGACTCATGATGACTGATGACTTTTGTGGATGGAATATCAAGGCTAATATCTGTGAGACTTGAGGTGCTACCACTTGTCAAAGTATTTATGATGATGGCAGCAATGGTGGAGCTTGCTTCTTAGTGGCATGTCAGAGCTACATGCGTTATTCTATCAGAGTGGGTGATGCCAACCTGTTGTCTATCCTATACGCTTCCCTATGCGTGTACGGACAATGATGAAGCCAGGCATGTGAACCCCACGCATGCAGATTCTTATGCTCGTAAGCCTCCTCGCATGCCTGTCTGGAACCAGGTTGCTGCGGCTTAGAGTGAAACAGCGAGGAGCCATCGAGGATGGAAGCTCGAAAAGGCCGTCGAGGACTTCCTTCATTGTTTTCCTCTCCCTGTAGTACACATACATGAGGATGCTCGATGCCTTGTACTTCTTGCGACACCGGTTACAAAGCACCGATTACAAAGGTTTGAATTATCCTCCGGAGGCTACGCTTGTAGAGCTCAGCGGCTGAATATTGAGGCTAGGACCCACAGTTTTGGATCAATAACTCTCCAAGTCATTTTGACCGCCTCAGCCCCATTAAAAGCTCCTGACCATTGACTTGACTATCGGACATTAATGACAGAAGGTGGCTCTTGGGAGAATCCCACGCACGTAACCCTTGGGAGAATCCCACGCACACAACGTGGCCCTTTTGCCTTTGACCTACTTGTTCTTTCTCTTGTTGCAGCCGGGAGCAAAGTCGTAGACAATTTTTTAATGCCTACCGCGTCCTTCGTAAAGAGGCCAAGTAGAACAGCAAGGCCGTCTAGAAAGGCCTCCCAGAAAAACTGTCTTAAGAGGACGCCATCTAGAAATTGAGCCGTTCAGGAAGAACTCCAAGGATGGCCACCTAGAATGGGGCCGTTTAGGAAGGCCACCTAGGATGGGGCCATCTAGGAGCCGCCGAGGATGGCCGCCTAGAATGGGGCCGTCTAGGGAGGCCACCTAGGAATTGTCGGGCCATCCAGAGCATGTTGTCATCGTTGCCCATGGGGTTAACTGGCCTCATCATATGCCTCCCACACTCCTTGAGCTTGTGGGCCTTGCAACCGTCAAGCTAAAGGAGTGTAGAACTTTTTACCTTTGCAGCATTTTTTTTTACATCTTCAATTCTAGTTCCTTCCAGGTGAAAAAATTTCCTTTTTATGCTGCCTTGTGTGGATATCTGCACGCTCTCTATAACCAGCGGAGGACAGCCAGTAATCCTCTCCCAACACGGAGTCTGAAAGTGGATGCCCATCAACTGTGAGCTGAGATTGATCTCTCCCACTGTGAGCTGACTTGGGGCCTCTAACTGACCAATGTTGGCCGTTAGTTGCTAAGGTAAAGATAAAGCCATTGGAGCTGATAGAGTCGTTGAAGCTGCAATAAAACCATTAAGATTGTAATGATGCCGCTGAGGCAGATATAAGGCTGTTGGGGCTGAAATAAAACTGCCTCGGAGGTTTCGCGGCCAGCCCGAACGTTAACTCGAGGCCGCATAGGACTTGAACCGCCTTGGAGGTTTCTTGCGCCGATCTAAGGGTGTCCTTATGATCACGGGACCACCAAGGTCATTTTGAAAATACCTCGAGGGGTTGCTCGACCGGTCTGAGAGTTTGACTCGAAGCCGTCGAGACCATAGGACTTGAATCACCTCGAAGGTTTCTCGCGCTGGTTCGGAGGTGTCCTTATGATCACGGAGCCACCGAGAAACTACCTTGGGGGTTGCTCGGCCGACCCGAGTGGTTATTGAGAAGTTGAATGAAAAGAAACTTTTTCTCAAAGTGTAGTGTATCCTTTGCATCTTGTTTGGTGTCGATGTCAATTAAAGGCTTGAGAGCTTTTTCTTTGAAGAAATTGGTCCCTTTCGGTGCTGAAGTCCGAGAGCAGCCAGAACAGAATCTGCAGGAGGTCTTGGGCTCAATTTGGCTCTTGGGTGCAGCAGAGAGAAAGAGAGAGGGAGAGAGACGGGAAAAGTGGAGTCAACAATTAAAGCCTCTTGTCCCCATCTCCCACCTTGTATTAATAGCACCAACACCTCCCGGCTTACCATCACCAGGAATTAAAACGCTCATAAATGCTTGAGATGACCGATTATGGACAATGTCTCAAGCTCGTCCATCCTGAGAATTATTCTGCTACTGATGCCTTCATTTAGGGGGCTTCAATATGCTTTCACTACTTAATCTGTTGGGATGCCTTCCAGCATAACTGCATAATTGGCAGAAATTTGAGCGCGTGGCACCATGCAAAGGCTTGCAATTTAGTGCCACAGGGTTATCTTTCCTTTAGTGCTCTCCCTGTGAAGTCAGCGTCATCGGCGCAAATATATTTCTACGCACGACTTAGGAGCTCGACGTAGAAGTTAGGAGGCTTCTTGTCTAGTGAATAAGTGAAGCGAAAGTGATGAAGTCCCTGCTTCAGGGCCATAGTAGCCACAGCGTCGTTGAGGTGATAAACCTTTAGGGGTTCTCCCTTCTTCTGTCGGACGGAGAACAAGCTATCTGCCATCCGAAAAATCCTTCGACAGGCATCAAAGTGCATCAAGAAAGCCGTCTCTAACTATCAAAAGGAGTCGATGCTGTGCGGAGGTAGGCCAGAATACCAAACGCGCGCAGCTTTCCGCAGGATGGCCAAAAAAATCATACATAGAAAGGTATCAGGTGCCCTTTGAATTTGCATAAGGGCCTTGTAGCTCTTGAGATGATCAAGTGGATATGTGGTGCCATCAAATGAATCCAACTGAGGAAGACAAAATCTGAAAGGAACAGGCTCTTCTATAATACGACGAGTGAGGGGTAGATAAGTGTTGTAGTTCACCTCTAGCTGATGGTTAAGCCTCTGATGAGCTCCTCCAGCCGCCGGTGTTATTCGTTCCGACGCCTTTTCATCTCATGACTAAGGTCCTCCCCAGATGACTCGAAAGATGAGTAAGAGAAGGAGTGATGCCACCGATAACGCTTCCGCTCGGGTTCCTTTCCGTGTTGCCGTCGAAAAGAGGGACTACTCGAGCGGAAGGTAGGAGACTGCAGTCTCTTGAAAGCTTCATGGTGGTAGTACTTAGGTCAAGCATGATGGCGGTGAGCTTCTCTTTGAAAAGATCTCCCGCGAGTGAATTGTTGGTTAACTGGTGCAGCTATCATAAGTGATGTGAGAGGCTTGGAATGCTGCTGAGTGACCACCGAGCGTTGCTTCTGCAACTCATGAACTACTCCAATTAAGGATTGAACTTATTGATTGAGGATGGCCAGTTAGTTAACTAAAGCAGCTGAGATTGGTGGTGAAGGAGGAGCAGAGAGGATGGTCTTCTGCTGCTCAGTGCGATGTGGATGCCTCTCGGTATGACTGGCGAAAACCTCCGACATGTGCGTCACCACCATGATTGTCTTAGAGGGGACAGGCTTACAGTCCAGGGAGACAGAGCTATCCTTTCTTTAATGCGCCCCTCTTACCTGGCGCGCCAATCTATTGTTACCAGATGATCCTCCTCGAACGTTTATGAGCGTCCGATCGCCTTCTTCAGCAAGCCCAGAATCTTTCGATGAGCCTCTCGCGTCTAGAAGCCTCCGGAGATTCCAACGAGAACCCTTCGATGCTCAAATCAGTGGTCTGGGTAACAACCGTGAGCTTAAGAAAGCTCGAAAAAGAGACTTAAAGAAGAGCTCTCTATGAGCATATGAGCATGGGTTGTTGTTGTGATTACCTTGTCGGGGGTCCCTCTTATCCATTTTATTTATCTTTAAACTCTGTGTGGCTTGCCTGAGAAGCTTGGAGCCTTGTCATCTAATGAAGAATGAGTCACATGGAGCCTCATGATAGACCATGACTTTTGAGGTTCATCTGATCTGTGTGGTTGGGGCCTCATGATGACTGATGACTTTTGTGGATGGAATATCAAGACTGATGTCTATGAAACTTGAGGTGCTGCCACTTGTCAAAGTATTTATGATGATGGCAGCAATGGTGGAGCTTGCTTCTTAGTGGCATGTCAGAGCTACAGGCATTATTCCGTCAGAATGGGTGGCGCCAATCTGTTATCTATCCTGTACGCTTTCCTATGCGCGTACGGACAATGATGGAGCCAGCCATATGAACCCCACGCAAGCAGGTTCTTATGCTCGTAAGCCTCCTTGCCTATCTGGAGCCGGGTTGCTGCGGCCTAGAGTGAGACAGCGAGGAGCTATCGAGGACGAAAGCTGAAAAAGGTCGTCAAGGACTTCCTTCACTGTTTTCCTCTCCCTATAATACACGTACATGAGGGTGCTCAATGCCTTGTACTTCCTGCGACACTGGTTACAAAGCACCGGTTACAAAGGCTTGGAATCATCCCTCGAGGTTACGCTAGAAAGCTCAGTGGCTGAATATTGAGGCTGAAACCCATGGTTTTGGATCAATAACTCTCCAAGTCGTTTGGCCGCCTCAGCCCCGTTAAAAGCTCCAGCCCATTGACTTTACTATCGAACATTAATGACAGAAGGTGGCCCTTGGAAGAATCCCACACACCTAACCCTAGGGAGAATCTCATGCATATAACATGGCCCTTTTATCTTTGACCGACTTGTTCTCTCTCTTTATTATGACTAGACGCTTGTTACAGCCGAGAGCAAAGACGTAGACGAAATTATTTAATGCCTACCGCATTCTTCGTAAAGAAGGCCGAGGCCGTCTAGAAAGGCCCCATCATCCGGGTAACGCTCAGAGCATGCTGTCACCGTTGCCCATGGGGTTAACTGGCCCCATCATCCGGGTAACGCTTCTTCCTATCTAATCCTTAAAAAAAAAAGAGAATAAAAACCTCGACCAATCTGCCACTAGAAATTAGCAATGAAACCGAAATAAACCCCAAATTGAGGAATACTATACGTTGAGGTTCCCCTTTTTTTGTTGCCTGACCAGCATAAAAGGTGAGAATTTTACACCAGGGTTTTCATTCAACCCCAAAAGCGTCAGTCGGCAGCAATAGAAACGGATAACAAAAATTTAGACCAAATCTAAAACAATCCTCCAATTGAGACGGATAACAAAAACTACTGCATCCTAGGGTTTTTTAAGTTCGCATAAACAAATAAACGAATAAACGAATCGATCAAGATTCAACAACCATAAACAGATCGGAGTGGAAAGAGGAATGGTTTTTCGGGGACAGAGAATGGAACGATGGGGAATACCAAGTGGCCCTCGGCGTCATCCAGGACGCAACCGGAGTCGACGAGGAGTTCGCCGATGGCCTCGAAGGCGCCGTCGCCGTCGATGCCGAAGTCGAAGTCCTCGTCGGCAAGGACGTTGATGATGTAATCGATTATGGGCTGGTCGACGTCACGCGCCCGCTCGCCGAGCACCTCGTGCACCACCAAGCTCGCCACCTCCGCCATCGCGGCCTCTCTCTCTCTCTCCCTCTCCGCCGCCGCTGCTGTCGTTCAGTGTTACGCGTACGAATGCCTTTGAGCCGAGAGCGTTGCGCTGACTCGCGCGTTAGGTTTAAGCTACAGTCGACGAGCGAACGGCGGTTTAGAGGATGACGGATTCGGGCTTCGAACGGGTCGGATGCGATTTTTCTAAAAGGAGATCCCTCAACTAAATTTCCTTCTCGTTTTCTTAGTCAATAATTGCTATTTTTCAAGCACTCAAAATATAATCGTTTATAATTTTTTAATATTTCTTTTCATGTTTTTCCTTAGAAAGGTTGGATGGTTTGATCCTTAAAACTTAAAATAATATATATTTCATAATTGTACTCCTTAATAATTTTAGATCATGACAACAATTTATATGAGAGTTTTCTCGTTTGTATAAAGAGTTAGCTCTAAAATCATCAAACAAAGTACCATTAGAAGAGAAAATCACATCCAATATTATGCAAGAAGATTGTTTCAAACAATCTTTTTTATTATCATTTTTTTAATCATAAGTGACTACACAATTTAGATGGTATTTTTTTTAATCTATAATATAATATACAGCTAAAAGTGAAGCTCCAAACATCTCTTTTAATGCATTAAATAACTTTAAATTTATTAAATAATACATCACATCATATAATGTGTTTCTTACATTGACTTTACTTTCATTCCAACCAAATGTAAACCCTAATTTAATGAACATATTTGGATTAAGACATTATCTCACATAATATTTTAATACTGTACTACATAATCTGAATTGATTAATGGCTTTTCGAAACATCTATTGACAAAAGTGAATCATTATTTAATAAAATAATGTTATTATTTAAAGTTTTATTATTCATTAAAGTGGAATAATAATTTTAAAAATTCAAAGCATTGTATACTAAAACACTTTTTAAAGTAAGCAATAGCTTCAACAAATAATTTTTTTTTAATTATAATTAACTATAACAATTATTAGCATTATCATAGTGGTAACCTACCCACAAAAGTTCATCCACAACGGAGCTAACCAAAAATATAGTTATTACTACTTTCTGTTTAGGAAAAGAAATTGTTAGAGAGCATTAATTTACTCATTAAAAGTAAATCACTTCTATTATTATAAAAAATAATTATCTTATATTGATTGTTTGAGAATATCAATGTTATCGGAGCATTTAAAAAAAATTATACGATGGCACAAAGAATCAATAGAGAAGGAAGGCATTGGAATTCTAATCCTCTATTTTAAAGGAAAAAATATCATTTTATTTTAATATATATTTTGAAATCAATTAATTTTTTAAAAAAATAAAAAAATTAGTTAATATATATTTCATTTCATCTCATTCTTATTTAGAAATTTAAAATTAAAATTTAATAATATAACTATGAAAAAATACATCTATATATTTTTTTATCGTCCCCCATGGGTAACCAAGCATCCATTAGAAAGATTTAAATGATTTAGCTTTCTTGCATCTTATTCAGAGTTTATGTAGATAATTGGGAATCTGTCACGTAAATCTATTTACGGACGCCTGCAGCTATAAATTTATGGATCATGGGAATCTGTCACGTAAATCTATTTACGGACGCCTGCAGCTATAAATTTATGGATCATGGAGAACGGAAATCTAAATACTTATACATACAACGTATATCCATGAATGACATGTGGCAAAAAGTTGATGGGATTAGAAACATTTTAGCACCAGAACCAGAATACTCCCTCGAAAGAATAATTGATGGTAGACTTGCGATGCCGCCCGCTGTTTTACGTTGCTTGAATTTACCTCATTTACCTCAACTCTCAACTCAACTCAACTCAATCTAAGCCTTTTCCCAATTTACAACATTGCTTGAATTTACCTGTGAGAAATAAATTGGTATAAGAGACTGCTAGATGCCGCGGTTGGCTAATGACGTTGGCTTTCTTGTTTTTAAGACCCTTAATTATTATTACATTTGCATGAGTGAGGGGTCCTCAATGAATTTCAGTTTTTCCATAAAACGCTATTTTCTAAAATAATAATTAGACAAGTTGAAGAGGATTTATTTAACAATGGTCCCATATTTCTTTTCTTTTTTTTATATCATCAATCATGCCAATTGTTCATAAGACAACAATTTGAACACGCCAAGTTGCTTGAAATCCAATAACATACCAACTTAGATTGATAAAAAAAAAACCAATTACTCTTCGTTTTTCACCCAACTAATCATTTTTCACCCTTTTCTTGATTTAAAAAGCCAACGGAGGCCAAAATAAAAGGATGCATCAAATAAATAAAAATACTCAGTATCCATTGAAAAGGAGGGAGGAAGGGGGAAGGGGGGAAATCAAACTTCATCACACCGCAGACGCCAAATTGCACAAATTTGACTCCACCGAGTGCCTAACAAAGATGCTCTTTTATATCGAAAATAAAAATTAAAAGTCAAATGAGACAACAATGAAAAATAACAAGAAAAGATGATGAAATTGATGTCGGCTCATTTGACAAAGACAACAAGGATCACCTTCTTCCCCAAGAAACAAAATCTTAAGACATGCTGGTAACCCGAACGAATAAGAAGGGAATCTTGGATCCAGTGATTCCAGCAGGATTCCCTTCCTCACCGCTGTGTAAAATGGTAGAAATATCCAGTTAGGTTCCGAATACATGTCTATGGACGGGAGCATCAAAATTCTGGGCAACCTCCATCCACTGCTTCTCTAGTATCAACAGAGAATTTTCAGAAAGGTGACCAACGTACAAAACAGGGTTTTGAAATGCATAAAAATCAAAATTCTTTCTCTTATTTGGTTTGGATTCTTGTTCAAAAAATTTTCGCTTCCGCTTTGCTCTTTCTTTTTGCTGGAGTCGTGCTTCTCCAATAGTAGATCTGAACCATTTGGATATTCATCATCGTCCTGATTGATTGGCATCCCAAAGTCAATCAAGCACATTGCCCTGCATTTATATTTAACCAAACAGTGAGCTAATGGTAATAAATAATTTAATTTGCAGACTGCAACATCGGTCAGACCTTAATCTTGTGCCATGCACATGATTTTTCTGGACACACAAGGAGAGAGACTAAGGTCATTTACCCAGTATCATCATCTCAAAGTGAAAAGACTGCAACAAATAGATTCAAGCAATCAGAAACAAGGGTTTAAATAACACATTATCCCATTCTAATGATCCCTCCACCAGAACAATTACGCCCATTATAATCGTTATAATGGAGTAGTTGCGAAAAGGCTTAGATGAGTTAAGTATAATTGTTATAACGGTTTTTTTGTTTTTTTTTTTTTTTTTTTTTTTTGTCTCCAACAGCAACTTTCAGATTTCTAATGTTAGAATAACCACTGAAACAAGGACTGTTATAAACTCAATATAACAGGAAATAACAGGCAATAATAGAAAAGTAATGGCACGATCATCCTTTCACTTTTTATCTGATAAAATGATATTACTTGATGGAACATACAATCACCTTTCAAGGGAATTTGGAGGGAAATTCGAATTTTCAAAAATATTATTTTATTTACAAGAATGCACTGGTAAAAAAATAAAAACAATTATTCAGTTAATGGGGAAAAAAAGTTGTTGGTTTTTCCTGCATTATTTATCTCAATAATGTAACAAGGGATGGCGCTTTTTTTCCAGCATTATTTATCTCAATAATGTAACAAGGGATGGCCAAATCCATTATGACAATCAACTAGTGTTCAGATTTCACATGGGGCCCAATATTTGCAAAAATCAGTTGCCAATTTGCCATTGTTGCTTAAAGTTGCCATAGGAGCAGCATGGTAGGTCTGAATTCGAAAAACAGGAAGAGAAACTTCTGATGTGTTAATGATGTCACTTGGTTAGAACACAACTGAAGAATTTTTAGTGGGAAAAAGACATTTGCGTTAGACATTATCTATACTGCAATATAAAGCAAATGACATGACACCCATCACCAAAGCCTGAAAATTAGAGAAAAAGGTAGTTGGATAATAAATCCAAAAAAAAGTGAAAGAAATAACAAAGGGATCTATCAGTTACATGGCTTGGCTGATCCCTATTTTCTGGGGATTCCAAATTGCAGCCACAACAACAAAGCTCCTTTCAAGCAAAGTTTTAAATGTCGTAGGATAAAGGCATTTCAGTTTTTTTATGGAAAGAGACACCCTGTGTTCCATCTAGTTCCTATCCCCCAAACCAAACAGATGTTTAGATGCTTTCTTGAGATACCTTTTATTAAAAAAATTTATTTATGAAAATTATTTTTATTTGATTTTTAAACATATTTAAACTTCAAAAATTACATTTTTATAGTAAATTAAATCTATTTTAAATGACCGTATCAATGTACTATGGTCTCGATTCTATCACAGAATAGTTGAGACTGGTCTCGAAATCTCTCTAAGACAAGACATGATAATCAATATAGCCTCCATCCCACCGAGACTTAAATTACTACTTTCAAGTCCCCTACATAATGATAAATTTTGATTATTGTGACCTTTATTTTTTAAAAAAAAAAAAATCATAACCTTAACATCATTTTAACATTAAGACTCTTATATTGCCTACAGCATCCTGGCACCTCTCATCCCATGAGAGTTACCATAACTTCCAGCCATGATGCAGAACCAAGAGGGAAAACAATATGATCATGGATCAACATTTGATCAACCGAAGCAATTTCAACTATAACACACTAAAAAACAGCCATCAGGACTTCTCTCTTCGCACATCACACATGCTAGTTCAGTAGGTTCAGAAGAAAAAAAGAGAGCTCGTTGCTTGGTTCAACTCAGCATCTAGCAAGAAGCAGCAAGAGACTAAAGGGCTCCTTAACGAACTAGAGCTGGTGAGTGGATAGGATTTGTTCTCTAAGAGGCACAAGTGCATATAGAGGGTTGTGGTCTTGCAGGTGGCAGAACCGTGCAGGATGATGATGCAGAGAACCTCTTTGTCTCGAGTTTCTCTATCTTCTTTTGTTCTATCTCTTTGCATTTTTTGAGGGTGCAACTCTTTTCACTACCTTACAGAAAAGTGTTTAGGATCAGCCTAACTTCACTCTCCAAGTGAAAAAAGGGGCCTTCCGCCTTCATTACCGAGGTTAGCAATAATTATGATCTACATATATTCTGACTGTGGATGGTGAATGTTTCAGATGTGTCCACCCCAAAATGGATGCATTATGACACCGATCTGAAGGCTCCAAGCAAGCGTGAGTAATATTAAGTATCATTTGGAATGCCTAAAGTCAATAGTATGGTTAGAATGTGCCCAGGTAAGCTAACTTGGCACCTGCCAGTAAGAGGCATCGTGGTGCATAGCGTACGACACCAAACTAAACCACTCTTATGGTTATTGGAGTGGTGATATGCATGCATACATTAAAAAACTAAAGGCTGAATTTTCCATAGATTTCTTACCCAATGATGCACCAAACACAAAAAAAAAAAGGATCAACAAGGAACTTGAGGAAATCTGTAAATGTATACCTCAAGGCAATTAAAATGAACACATGCCTGCAAAAATAACTTAGGCAGATCATACCTTGCACTGTATACAATAACAGAAGTTGAAGACGATGAAGGCGGAAAGGAGAGCCCAAGAACCTCCCCAGGAAATTCTTGAAATCTTCTAGGTAGATGGTAAGTGTGGTGCCTTGACCATTCACCTAACTGTTTTGCTTCCACATCAAATGCATATACCTGGTTAGAAGATGTTGTGATGACTAGAACATTGCTGTTCCTAGGAGGAAAACCACCAGCAGTAACAGAAGCATCATTCAATCTGGATATAAACCAGTGTTGCCTGAAAAAAATTTAAGCCCATGTCAATAGACCTAGAACTCCTTCCGATGTATGGAAGATTAAAGTGCAAATTGGTACTGCAGCTGTTAAAGACAACCAAGGTATTTATTGCATGCAAGCCTCAATGCTAATCACTAACAGAGCAAACACTATTTATCAGAAAAAGCATACTCAGGAAATAAGATTTTGGGTCAGATGACATTACTTTGTACACAACAAGAATAAGACAAGTTAAATAAGCATGATTCCTAACCCAACCAAATATTGTAGAAGACCGGTAAAAGAACATATGACAGAATCAAGTGATCTGAACAGAAACTATAATGGATTTGCCTCTATTGTTCATTCAGAATTGCTTCAACAATAATGAGCTTTTGGAAAATCAAAGTAGCTAATTAATGATGCACATAACATTAACTGCAATTGTATTTTTTTTAAGAAAATAAAATAGGGGACAAAATAGTTTCCAATGGTCAACCATAGCTATCATCACCTATATATCTCCAGATTAAATATATAAATGTCCCCAAAACAATTGATTGCAGCTAACCACTGCCCATCTGAACTTGTAAACATTCTTGTTATGGGAGGTTCACTAGGTGGAGAATTCATATTGTCCACCTTTCGTTGAGGGATAAAGGTGTGCACCAGCTCTGATTTCTTCACATCCACCACCTGTTGTCCCAGAGAAAAAAAAACATGATTATGAACCTAATATAAATCAGTATATCATATATGAAATGAATATTACTATTAACAAGTGCACCATAGCAACAGTGCATGGAAAAGGGCAGATGGGCAACCTGGGTCCATTCACAAATTAAGCTTAGCAAAACATACTGGAGGAATTTAAAAATATCCAGAATGGTGCCAACCGCAGGATAATATCCACCTGCCTAATACAGCTGAATAGATTCATGCTGGATTATTAGAGGTTATGGCAAAGACTAAGGAACTTACATATATTTTTCTATCATGGCCAGCTAGAATCAGGCGTGAGGCATCAACACTGAAAACCATACAGTGTGCATATGGCAATCCCTTGGGTAGCTGTAATTTGTCAATAGACCACTTTCTTTTTCCACCTTTATGACTCCTTAATTCAAAGAGGCTGGGTTTCACATGATCAGAGTATGCAAAAAGCATTCCAGTGCTGGATATGCTGCTACATATGATCTTTCGGGATCCCTTGCTTTTAAGACGAGCCAAAAGTTGTGTTGATGTACTTCTTCCAAAAGGCACACTTGGAGCCACAGTATCCTCTAGTTTGACAATAAAAACATCTAACCAGACAGAAGACTGGACAAGTAACACTGAACTGCCAACTAAATCAGTGTCATGTACCAACTTCACTGATGGCCGCTGAGGTGCAGGGCAGATATTATGGGGTGAGAATTGGGTAAACTCTTTGGCTGGGTAAGCAAAGAGCTTGGTGTCATCACCTGCAGATATGAGCATGGGGACACCTAAATGTGCCCATTTGTGATAACTGAAATCAATAGGCTTCTCTCGACGGCGAACCCTCGTAACCTTTTCATCAGGTAATGCATCTGTCAAAGAAAACAGTCATGAAGAAGGATCAAAATGTATGTTGATAAACACCTAAGGCAAAATCTTTACTAATGATTCATCTCGACCAACCTTCCCTACAAATAGGCACTGCCATTGTCAAGGCCCTGACATCATGAGTGTGAGCTCTTATATACCCAACATACACCCATTTCATTATTTGTTCTTTAGGATGCTCATCGCTCCCAGAACCAAGCGCTTCATCAGCAAATTTATAGAGAATAACCTGGACATCAATAAAAGATATTAAAATGATCGAACAAGAAACAACTATATCAAACATCTTGTTCAAGGTTTGGTAACATGAGCTCAATTATATAAACAGTAAGGTTAACTGCTTTCCATGTTCCAACCAGTTGCTCTCCTATATATCTTGGAAGAGTTGTTTCTAACCAAAATAATCTTGATCAGGATTACAAGCATATTTGTTGTGCTTTAATAACTTATCTCAAAGATATTCTGTTCATTGACGTGAAATGCTACGTAAAGAATACATCTAATTAATCTTATTAAGTAAGTCTTCCCAACCAAGTATATATGAAATATATAACATGGACACAATTAAAATTTTGTGGTAGGTAGCACAACAGGTTAAAATCATGCTAGAGAATGCGTCAAAAAGGTAAACATGAACTAGCTAGAACAGCAAGAAACAGTTAAAATGAACATATGACCTACGCATGCTTGATGGTACGGGCATCTGCATCACTGGTGGCATCATTTAGAAATTATACAAGTAAAACACAATTGTAACTTATAGAGAAAGTTTATGGCTGCTGCTATAGCATAACACAACTAACAGGGGCAACAGCATAATATGTTCACCGGATATGCCATAGACTATCACGTATAACAGATTCATACCATAGATGTGTACATTATTTATTTAAAAACTGCAATTGTACAGGGTCATATATATTATTCAGAATCTAGCACACAATACAACTATAGAAAGGGAATGAATCAGCATTTTTTCCCCTTAGTTTTCGAGACACAGTAACCACACAAAAGGCATAAGCAATATACCATTTCATCTAATCAGTTTACTTCTATTGGAAATGCATATGAGCCACTATCCATTATTACCTTAATTGTTACAAGTTAGACAAGTTTACTAATACAAAGGTTGCTGCAGCCAGCATAATTTAATTGGGTCATTTTTCTATTTTTATTAAAGTACCATTAAATAAACTCCACTTAATTTGTATTCTCACTGCTCAACTCTTCAAAGATTTTTCTCCAAAAATTCAAATTCAGCATCAAATCATTCTTCTTACCAGTTAATGACAACATCATAACCAAACAATGTATGCAATGCCAGCTATTTCTAATCATGAGGACTGTAGATTGGCTGGACTAGTTCTTACACATGTTTAAGTACCAAATCTATAATATAGAGCCATGTTCAACATATCACTTGATAGCTTTTTGATTTTGACAGGATCTGTTTCAAACAGGGCATGAATTTTACAGAATTACATTTTTGGACTGTTTTGTTTTGATCAAATCAGATTGGATCAGTTTTATATTAGAACTGATTGGCAAATAAATTCAACTTGATTACCCAACCAACAATTAGTCATAAATGCAACATGTTGGGCTCAGATCTGGTTGTCCCACACCAGATGAGACCTCTCAATTGATTTTTGGTATGAAAAGTGCAAAGAAGCACGAGCTCAGAAACAAACTATGGTGTAGACCATCTGCAACTTGAAATCTAACTCATCAACACACTAGTTACCTGCCATTGCACCTCCATTCATATCAAGTTACATAAAACCATTTCATATACCTTTGCTCTTCCATTTCAACCAAATTATCTGTTATGGTCCACCTACATCCAAGTGGAAATAAATGCACATTATATTAATCAATTTTTTACAAATACTAACTAATTTTTATTCTTGAGATCTGTCAATTGTCTAAGCAAGCAATCAATAGCTTTCATGACCATCTTTCCTAGCTTAAGGCCAAAAATCAGACTCTCATATATTGTTTCCACTTCCTAAGATTGTTTTTCCTACCACTTTCTTCTGTAACTTTATAGCATGGCTTGTTTGTATCATTATAATTGCTATTATTGCCCAAAGCCTTTATTCTTAGAATGGATTTTTATGATTTCATCTAACGCTCTTCAACCCAGCCACCAAGATTAATCAACAAAAGATTGTAAGAAAAGAGGCACAAGCTATAGAACGCGAATACTTAATATATATGCATGCATGATATGCTAGTGGAAAAAATTCTAGTTTATATCCACTTGAATACTAGATCATTCTCATATAACAAAGCAAATTAATGGTATGTAGTAATGGAACAAAGTACCTGCCCATCTGAACCAGCCGAAAACACTCTGTTGTGACTAGGGATAGTTGCTAAAGCATTCACATCACCCTTATGATAAGTGTGAGCTTGCAAAAGAGTTCCATGACGAGTATCCCAAAACTGAACACTCCCAGTACTATCTCCACTAACAATGGTCCCACACCTAAACAAGGGGGAGTTCAATTCAGCTAGAATAAAGAAATTTGAAATGAATGTTGCGAAAACCAATGATTCTACACAACATATTGATTTTTAACTTCTACCTTAGAAACAGTAATGACCAAACACAAAGTTCTGGTCCACTGCCCAAGCCACCAAGCCCAACTGTGATGCGATAAGCCTCATGAAAAGATACAACATCCCAGCATCTTATTAAACTGCAAATAGTCATACATAAGCAAAATGATCCACTAATAACGAAAGAATTTCTAATGAGAATTCCAGAGAGAGATACCAGATTGAAAATCCAGGATCATCAATTTATTACTCACAGTCAGTCAAACATACCCATCACTAGTCCCACAAAATAACAATTTTGCATCATGGCTCCATGCAACACTCAAATGCGCCCTGTAAATAAACCACAATCATAATTTCTTTTTCAATGGGAAAGCTTAAAGAGAAAAGGGGGAATAGGTTTATTATTCTAACCGCTAACCCTGGGAAAAGACCTGCTATAAGTCAGTCCATCTGTGTCAAATACATTATACAAGCGAACACAACCATCATCACAGGCAATGGCTAACCGCTGATTGTTTCTTCCAGTAGGTGCGGCATGGGGTTCATTAGAGTCATCATCGTCATCGTCGCCATCATCATCAATTTGGCTAGATTCAGAATCACTGTCAGCACCATGATTTGTATAACCATTTGCTATAAGCCCTGACTCTTTTTTGTCTGAAGGCACTATGTCATCTGAAGGTTCAATGGCGATCTGCCAGATAGATACTCCAACAGAATCCAGTACAATCTACAAGAGCCACAGGAAAAGGACCGTCAATGGTAGAATTTTTTACGTTGCCATTATAATAGGAACAATAGAAAAACTAATAGTGGTAAGAAGAAAATTGGGCCCATGAAAAAATTGTGATCAACTTTTCTTCTTTGTGGAAAAATAGATCGTTTCCTTTCTATTGGTTGCCATCAATGTATAATTTCCCATTTAAGAGGAAGGTAAATGTAGCAACCGTGCTTATTTTGTCTGGTAAGGTGTGACCATGAGGATGCAAGGTTGTAATGTACAAAAAGCATAAACTATGGCATAAGCATCATGAGCAGAACCACATTAAAGCATAAACTACATTTCATGCATCCTATCACCACGTCCTGTTGGTTTATCATGAAGAAATTGAGTTAACAACATCCCACCCCTCAATGCCACAACCCAAGGTTTCAAGGTATGCACAAAAGAGACATGTGAAAAGAAGATCGAGAAAATGGGAATATGTCGGAATCTTGCAGGGAGAGAGAGAGAGAGAGAGAGAGAGAGGGAAAGAGAGAGGCAGTTAGAAGGAAATAATATTTAGATCTAGAAAGTGGTACAGAAAATGGGAATGTTACCTATTATCAAGATTGAAAGGAAACAATATCAGCTTGAAAGGAGACAGACAGCAAAAACGAAGTGCAGAAAAGGATAACAATTTAATAGGTTTCTCAAGTGACAACCAGCTAATGCTTCTCAAGCTGGTGCCAATTCTCAAAAGGAGTAGTATTTGCCAGCAAACTAATTCTTTTTCCATATAAGCTGCAACACTCTCAAACGGTCATCAGTTCCTAACCTCCCACAACTACAACCTCATGACCATGCTATCATGCACCACATCTTAAAATCTCTGTTGCAAATTAAATGGTAATTAGGAAGATGGCATTTACTACATTGTTCACCGTACATGGTACATGAAGGATCATCTTTCCATATAAGCAACATCACCAAGAACTTCAGGCTGTTGCTAAAGATTTGAATTAGCATCTCTCTTCAGGCCACAAAGCACATTATTTCCATTCACATCCACTCCCCCCTCTCATTGTAAATGAGTTGTCCAATAATGTTTCTTTCCAGGATGGTAAGCCACATAAGAACTGAGACTTCTGAAGCACAGCTGCTTGTGAACTTCAAAGGCTTGAACGCCTCGCAGCCCCCATATAGTGTGCTAAAGAGAAGGTTTTCCCATAGTAACCTAGTTCAGTACTTGATAACTGAGATGAAGAGGACTTTCTGAGATTTGTTGAAAATTGCAAAGTTCTTCATACTTTATCGGTGTACTCGGACTTGCCTGACTACCAGAAGTAGAAGTGCCCTTCAGATAATGCTTCTGAAGGCAAATAAAATTGCTGATGGCTATGGTCCAAGTAATTCCTAAGGTTTCTCTAGTTGTCACTTTACGCACAAAGTAACAACATTTAGAACACCAATACTAAACATACTTTGCATCAGAAATTGGTGGTAAATAAAAGAAAACCTTTTAACCAATTTACAAAATCAGGATGGTAAACCATTCCGCCACTTTGGACATTTGAATTATAGTCGTATATCATGCGGGGGGGGAAGCGGAAAAAAGGACTACTTTCGACAGAAAAAAAGAGCAAGAACTAACAACAAAGAAAAGATATAACCTTTTGTTGTAAACCGAAGAGATCCCATTCTGAGATGGACCCATCTAGCTCGACGACAACAAACGGCCTGGGCGTCCACTCTTCGAACTGGGGCGGCACCAGACCAATGAAGAGACTCTGGAGTTAGGGTCCCCTTGGATTGTCTGCAACCCAAAAATATCGAACCGTTTTACAAAAACCAAAAGTATTAGATGCTAAATCAAGAAGAGAAACAGGAATCGTACGAGCTGGCAATGCCATCCAACGGAGCCAGGGGAAACAAGCCATATCTCGAGAGACCCGTCCTCCCGCACGGCCGCGACCTGCGAGCCGTCGGCGCTGGTGGCGAGGGCCACCACAGCGGAGGGCTTCCACTCCACCGAGCTATTCCTATAGAGCTGGAGCTTCTCCATCAATAACGGAGAAGGACCAAGAACGATCCAGGTTTGCAGGCGAGGATATAAGAGCCTCAAAACCCTCGGCGGCGACTAAAAATCGTTCGCTTCCTCCTCCTAGGTTCGGAATTCGTGGACGAAGAAGAGGAGGAAGCCCTAGGAGGCCTCGATCGATCGATCGAAGAGATACCGAAGTATTCGAAGGAAGTGGGGGTTGAACGAGAGGGGAGCTGCGAGAGGGGGCGAAAGACGAGCGAGAAGGGCGGGCGGCGCTCTCACGCTCAAGGTTCGAAGAGCTCTCGAGGGGTTTTTACTTTAGGGCGAAGCTAATTCCAGCATCATGGATTCCCGAATCCCGTTGCATTGCGATGGCCAATGGGTACTGGGGATTTGAGTCGGGGTCACTCGAACTGCTTGGATCTCATTCATGGCCCCGACTCGATAACCAGCCATCGAGTCCAGAGCCCATCAAACCAAACCGGACTGGAAACAAGCTGGCCTACATGGTCGCTTTGATTTTATTAAAAAATTTCCAGCCCAGGAACTTTACGGGAGGTTGAGAATTTTGAGGCACACCAAGAGTAGTACACAAATTTATTTAAAAATTTCAATTGAGTGAGTGTTTGTGTGAGTATATATATAAAAAATTTCAGTTTAACCTGGTGATACGGAAAGCCAGAGAGAGTTTCAAAGAGCAGGATTGTTAGGGTTGTTTTCTTCTTAGCCACTGAGTATATCTTCTAACAGAGATTTTATGTTTCTGCTATCCCTAGCTATTAGGACTCCCTTGCTACTTCTGTAGCGTATCAATATACGGTCTTCATTTCTTGGAAGCTTCCACCTTCAGGGTTTGTTAAAATCAACTTTGATGATAGTGTTCTCGGTAGATGTGCTGGCTCAGCGTTTGTGATTCGTGGGTCTGACGGTGAGATGCTGGCGTCTGATAGATTTGGTCTTCTTGATTCCACAGTGCCCCTTACAGAGTTGTGTGCTGCTTGGGCTGGTATCTGTTGTGCTATTCGCTGTCTTGGAGCTCGCAGCATAATTGTTGAAGGAGATTCCATTACGGTTATCCGCTGGATTAGGCAGGACTCCCGCGCCCGTGTGCCTATCATCCCTTTGATTGGAGATATTCATTCTATCCTTCAGGGTATCTCCTGTGTCAGGATTAGGCACATCTATCGAAAAGCCAACTCTGCGGCAGATTGGATTGCTGCTAGGATGGCGTCTCATGCTGGTTCTTGGAGCTGGAAGCCGGATGAACCTTGCCCCCCTATTCTTTCCCAAATTTTGTACTCTGATATCTCGGGTTTGACTCACCCTATATTGGTGTGATCACCTGCTTGTACCCAAAAAAAAAAAAAAAAAAAAAGTAAATGTGCCTTTAAATCCATGTCATTTCATGAAGATTAAAATTAATTATTTATTTTAGATTTCAACTTCAATAAATTGTGACATAAAATTTTATTTTTTAAAAAAAAACTTTAAACTTTCATTTAAAATTCATTTTATTCTCAAATTTTTAATTATTATAATTTAATTTTTTTATATTTTAAAAAATTATATTTTTTATATTTAAAATTGATAAAATAATTGACGTAAATGCTTGCATCAAAGTAGCCTATCATCTATTTCATTTATTTATTTTAATTGATCTATGTTACAAGGCATAAAAGTATAATATTTTTTAAATATAAGGGATTAAATTAATAATAAAAGTTTAAGAATTAAAATAAATTTTGATCAAAGATTGAAGAAAAATATAAAATAAAGAGTATATTTTGGGGACCAAAAAGTGGTCGGCAGACATGCTTTTATCCATGCTGATGCCTCTGCTGCATCTATTTGTCCCCCTTGGATAACACGAGCGGCTGATATATTCCATGTAATCCTGGGCAGCTGATGCCGCAGAAATCGGTGCACCAATCCAGATGAGAATCAAGTTAAAACCATGAATTGAGAGCATGGACACTGGATCTGATGGGGCAGTTGACTCCATAAAAAATAAAAAATAATAATTTTTAAATTGCCCATCTTGACAGCTGCGTCGGCTTCAATGTTTACCGCATTCCATTTCGATCTTGGCATCAACCGCGGTCCACTTCAACCTCAACGTCCACGACGGTCCATTTCGCTCTCAGCAATCGGCCTCGCCCCGCTCGGCCACCTCGGCTCCAAGGCCGACGGCTCCAAGGCCGACGGCTCCATGACCGATGGCTCCAAAGCCGACGGCCCCAAAGGTCGACACCTCCAAGACCGGCACCTCCAAGGCCGGCACCTCCAAGACCGGCACCTTCAAGGCCGGCACCTCCAAGGTCGACACCATGACACCTCCAAGGCCAGCACTTCCAAGGCCGGCACCTCCAAGACCGACACCCGGCACCTCCCAGCCGGCCCCGGCACCTTTCAGCCGGCCCCGGCATCTTCCTAGCCGCCCCCTACATCTCCAAGCTAGGCGGCCCCGGCACTTTCCAGTCGGCCCCGGCACCTCGCGGCCGGCCCCAGCACTTCCCAACCGGCCCGGCACCTACCAGTCGGCCCCGACCCTTCCTGGCCGGCCCCTCTCGGCCCCGACGTCTCCGAGCCCGCCGAGTCGGCCCGAGCCATTCCTGGCCGGCCCCTCTCGGCCCTGGCATCTTCGAGTTCTCCAAGCCCGCCGAGTCGGCCCCGACCCTCTCTGGTCGGCCCTTCTCGGCCCCGGCGTCTCCGAGCCCGCCGAGTCGGCCCCGGCCATTCCTGGCCGGCCCCTCTCGGCCTCGGCATCTCCGAGCTCTCCAAGTCCGCCGAGTCGGCTCCGACCCTTCCTGGCCAGCCCCGGCGTCTCCGAGCCCGCCGAGTCGGCCCCAACCCTCTCTGGTCGGCCCTTCTCAGCCCCGGCATCTCCGAGCCCACCGAGTCGGCCCCGGCCATTCCTGGCCGGCCCCAGCATCTCCGAGCTCTCTAAGCCCGCCGAGTCGGCCCCGACCCTTCCTGGTCGGCCCTTCTCGGCCCCGGCATCTCCAAGCCCGTCGAGTCGGCCCCGGCCTTTCCTGGCCGGCCCCGGTGTCTCCAAGCCCGCCGAGTCGGCCCCGGCCATTCCTGGCCAGCCCCTCTCAGCCCCAGCGTCTCCAAGCCCGCCGAGTCGGCCCCGACCCTTCCTGGTCGGCCCTTCTCGGCCCCGGCGTCTCCAAGCCCGCCGAGTCAGCCCCGGCCACTCCTGGCCGGCCCCTCTCGGCCCCGGCATCTCCGAGCTCTCCAAGCCTGCCAAGTCGGCCCCGGCCATTCCTGGCCGGCCCCTCTCGGCCTCGGCATCTCCAAGCCCGCCAAGTCGGCCTCGGCCGCCCCTGGCCAGGGGTCCAGCCTCGACTCCCCCGGGAGGGTCAAGGTGTCCCAGTTCTCCCCAGCATGGCCCCAGCGGTTCAAGAAACCGCCTCTCTGACTCGCGCCGCATAACAATGCCAGGTCCACCTGCTACTGGTCACGTTGTTGATGGGACTAGACCCAACTACCCAACAGCCCCACTGGCTGATGGGACTTAGCCCACCAACCGCCGCTTTCTCCCTTTCCGATGGGACAGGACCCACCAACCAGCTCAGTTTCTCGCAACTAAACTCCGCATACATTCCCTCCTTACGCAATCCCACGTGATCATGCCAGGGTCAACCCCTATAAAAATGTGAATCCACCCAGTAGACAGATATGCGCAATAATCCCAAAAATCGTTGCCTTAGCATTCAGGAAGTAATCCCTCCTCCCTGAGACCTCCTTTCTCATACTAAAAAGGGCTCACTCGAGCCCCTCTTCAGCTGTGACCTCAGTTGCTAACTTGGGCATCGGAGGATCCCACCGGAGAACCCTCTCCGGTCCTGGGACTTTTCTGCATGTAACCTGGTGAAGAAGAGCCTGGAGAAGCATCCCATTCCCGACGTCCAGGATAGGTGATTGAGCGTCATCAGATTGGCGCGTCAGGAAGGGGGATAAGAAAAAGTAGCGAACGTTCTCCCTGCGCTACATCTCCCCCCCTCTTCTCTTCGAGAAGCCATGGTGGTGATGCGAGCTCAAGATGCCTCCGTCAGCTGTCCGGCGGGGCTCCCCCCGCCAACTAGGCAGCAGGAGGCCAATCCCCCTGCTACCAACCCTCCAGTTGCCTGCCCACCGCCGGAGGCCGTTGATCAAACAGCGGAGCGGCTGGCGACTCTTTCCCAGCAGGTCCAGAATCTCACCGCCATGGTCTACGGGCTCCAGCAACAACAGTCCATGGCCACCCAGCTTCAGACTGCTCCCCCGCCAGTCAATAGTCGGCGAGGGGAGGTTCTCCTCGGGGGAGGCCGATCGGCGAGAGACCGACCGACGTCAGGGGAAGCCTCTCCTTTGGATCCGATGCCGTCATCCCCGTCGAGATCGGATTGCCCAGTCCACGTGTGGAGTCCTTCAGTGATGAAGACAACTCCGCGCTGATTCGGGCCAATCTAGACTTCATCGACGAGGCGCATGACAGAGCAATACTGCGCATGGCGACCTTTCGCCAGCGAGCGGCCAAGTACTACAACGCCCAAGTTCGTCCCAAGGTTTTTCGCCGCGGAGACTTGGTGCTACGAAAGGCCGAGGTATCCAAACCTACCGAGGGGGTCAAGCTATCCCCCAACTGGGAAGGTCCCTACCGCGTCGCCGAAACGTTCCACCGAGAGGCATACAAACTAGAAGAGCTTGACGGGAAGCCCATTCCACGTACATGGAATGCGGATAACCTCTGCCAATATTATCAATGATGTATTCCCCTGGAGCTTGAGCAATAAAGGAAGCCCTCTCTGGCGTGACGACCTGTTTTCCCTTACGTCCAAGGACCAAGTCTCTCAAAAGGAGCTCACCGGCATCGCGGCCCATGGGACACCACTCGGCCCCGGCACGACGGTGCCCCCGAGTAGGTTAAGACCCTAAAGGCTCCGTACTCGGCTGAATCGCCACTTGGGCGGCACACAAACCCCCAAGATGGTTCAAAAGAAGCTCACCGGCATCGCGGCCCATGGGACACCACTCGGCCCCGGCACGACGGTGCCCCCGAGTAGATTAAGACCCTAAAGGCTCTGTACCTGGCTGAGTCGCCACTTAGGCGGCACACAAACCCCCAAGATGGTTTAAAAGGAGCTCACTGGCATCGCGGCCCACGGGACACCACTCGGCCCCAGCACGGCAGTGCCCTCGAGTAGGTTAAGACCCTAAAGGCTCCGTACCCGGCTGAGTCGCCACTTGGGCGGCACATAAACCCCAAGATGGTTCAAAAGGAGCTCACCGGCATCGCGGCCCATGGGACACCACTCGGCCCCGGCACGGCAGTGCCCCCGAGTAGGTTAAGACCCTAAAGGCTCCGTACCCGGCTGAGTCGCCACTTGGGTGGCACACAAACCCCCAAGATGGTTCAAAAGGAGCTCACTGGCATCGCGGCCCACGGGACACCACTCGGCCCCAGCACGGCGGTGCCCCCGAGTAGGTTAAGACCCTAAAGGCTCCGTACCCGACTGAGTCGCCACTTGGGCGGCACACAAACCCCCAAGATGGTTCAAAAGGAGCTCACTAGCATCGCGGCCCATGGGACACCACTCGGCCCCGGCACGGCGGTGCCCCCGAGTAGGTTAAGAACCTAAAGGCTCCGTACTCGGCTGAGTCACCACTTGGGCGACAAACAAACCCCCAAGATGGTTCAAAAGGAGCTCACTGGCATCGCGGCTCATGGAACACCACTCGGCCCCAGTACGGCGGGGCCCCCGAGTAGGTTAAGACCCTAAAGGCTCCGTACCCGGCTGAGTCGCCACTTGGGCA
This sequence comes from Calamus simplicifolius, assembly GCA_900491605.1. Taxonomy (NCBI): domain Eukaryota; kingdom Viridiplantae; phylum Streptophyta; class Magnoliopsida; order Arecales; family Arecaceae; genus Calamus; species Calamus simplicifolius. The sequence goes on from UESW01004158.1 coordinate 190,563, forward strand.
GCACACAAACCCCCGAGATGGTTCACAAGGAGCTCACCGGCATCCTGGCCCACGGGACACCACTCGTAGCGGTTCACAAACCCCCGGAGTGGTTAAGACCCTAAAGGCTCTGTACCCGGCGAGTCGCCCCTCGCAGCGGTTCCCACACCCCCGAGGTGGTTCAAAAGGAACCTGACGACTCTCAGCTCTCAGGTCACCCTCCGAGGTTCAAAAGGCTTCCGGTAGCCACAACTTACCTCAGCGGTTTCAACTCTGTATCATCAACCGACGGCCAATCAGCCTCGACGGCTCTATTTCTGCTTCGGCAATTTTGTCACGACCTCAGCGGCTTTATCTTGGCAGCCTCAAGCCGGCGGTTAGCCATGAAAAGACTCCCAGACTCCGCATTGGTAAAGGATTACTAGCTGCCCTCAGCTAGCCAAAGAAGGCATGCAGACGTCCATACAAGGCAGCGCAAGAGGAAAGGGGTTTCCCACCTAGAAGGAATCATGGTTGAAGTTAACATGAAAGAGCAGATACCAAGGTAAAAGTTCTACACTCCTTTCGCTTAGCTGGTGCGGGGCATGCAAGCTCAACGAGTGTGGGGGGCATTTGATGGGGCCAGTTGACCCCATGGAGAATAAAAGACAATAATTTTTGGACGGCCCACCTTGACAGTGGCGTCGGCCTCAACGTTGGCTGCGTCCCACCTCGATCTTGGCGTCATCCGTGGCCCACTTCGACCTCAACGTCCGTGACGGCCCACCTCGCTCTCGGCAATCGGCCTCGCCCCGCTCGGCCACCTCGGCTCCAAGGCCGACGGCTCCAAGGCCGACGGCTCCATGACCGACAGCTCCAAGGCCGACAGCTCTATGACCGATAGCTCCAAGGCCGACGGCCCCAAAGGCCGACACCTCCAAGACCAGCACCTCCAAGGCCGGCACCTCCAAGACCGGCACCTCCAAGGCCGACACCTCCAAGGCCGACACCCGGCACCTCCCAGCCGGCCCCGGCATCTTCCTAGCCGGCCCCCTATATCTCCAAGCTAGGTGGCTCCGGCACTTCCCAGCCGCCCCGGCACCTCACGGCCGCCCCGGCACTTCCCAGCCAGCCCCGGCACCTCCCAGCCAGCCCCGGCACTTCCCAGCTGGCCCCAACCCTTCCTGGCCGGCCCCTCTCGGCCCCGGCGTCTCCGAGCCCGTCGAGTCGGCCCGGGCCATTCCTGGCCGGCCCCTCTCGGCCCCGACATCTCCGAGTTCTCCAAGCCCACCGAGTCGGCCCCGACCCTCTCTGGTCGACCCTTCTCGGCCCCGACGTCTTCGAGCCCGCCGAGTCGGCCCCGGTCATTCCTGGCCGGCCCCTCTCGGCCCCGGCATCTCCGAGCTCTCCAAGCCCGTCGAGTCGGCTTCGACCCTTCCGGCTGGCCCCTTTCGGCCCCGGCGTCTCCGAGCCCGCGAGTCGGCCCCAACCCTCTCTGGTCGGTCCTTCTCGGCCCGGTGTTTCCGAGCCCGCCGAGTCGGCCCCGGCCATTCCTGGCCGGCCCCTCTCGGCCCCGGCATCAGCGAGCTCTCCAAGCCCGCTGAGTCGGCCCCGACCCTTCCTGGTCGGCCCTTCTCGGCCCCGGCGTCTCCAAGCCCGCCGAGTTGGCCCCGGCCATTCCTGGCCGGCCCCTCTCGGCCCCGGCATCTCCAAGCTCGCCGAGTCGGCCCCGACCCTCCCTGGTCGGCCCTTCTCGGCCCCGGCGTCTCCGAGCCCACCGAGTCGGCCCCGGCTATTCCTGGCCGGCCCCTCTTGGCCCCGGCATCTCCGAGCTCTTCAGCCCGTCGAGTTAGCTCCGGCATTCCTGGCCGGCCCCTCTCGGCCCCGGCGTCTCCAAGCCCGCCGAGTCAGCCCCGACCCTTCCTGGTCGGCCCTTCTCGGCCCCGGCATCTCCAAGCCCACCGAGTCAGCCCCGGCTATTCCTGGCCGGCCCCTCTCGGCCCCGGCATCTCCGAGCTCTCCAAGCCCGTTGAGTCGGCCCCGGCCATTCCTGGCCGGCCCCTCTCGGCCCCGGCGTCTTCAAGCCCGCCGAGTCGGCCCCGGCCGCCCCTGGCCAGCCGGGTCCAGCCTCGACTCCCCCGGAAGGGTCAAGGTGTCCCAGTTCTCCCCAGCATGGCCCCAGCGGTTCAAGAAACCGCCTCTCTGACTCACGCTGCCTGACAATGCCAGGTCTACCTGTTACTGGCACGTTGTTGATGGGACTAGACCCAACTACCCACAGCCCCACTGGCTGATGGGACTTAGCCCATCAACCGCCGCTTTCTCCCTTTCCGTTGGGACAGGACCCACCAACCAGCGCAGATTCCCGCAACTGAACTCCGCAGACATTCCCTCCTCACGTAATCCAACGTGATCATGCCAGGGTCAACCCCTATAAAAAGATGAATCCACCCAGTAAATAAGTATGCGCGATAATCCTCAAAATCGCTGCTTTAGCATTCAGGAAGGAATCCCTTCTCCCTGAGACCTCCTTTCTCATACTAAAAAGGGCTTACTCGAGCCCCTCTTCAGCTGTAACCTCAGTTGCTAACTTGGGTGTCGGAGGGTCCCATCGGAGAACCCTCTCCAGTCCTGGGACTTTTCTGCAAGTAACATAGTGAAGAAGAGCCTGAAGAAGCATTCCGTTTACGACGTTCAGGATAGGTGATTGAGCATCATCAGGATCCAACCTGAGACTTCCTCCGGAACCCTTTCGGATTTCCATACCAGTAGTGCGTGCCAAGAAAGGAAGAAAGGCAAAAGCCAAAGTTGATGGTGATCTACGCATCCAGGCCCCGCCACCCCCAAGCCAAAGAAAAGAATCCATCTACAAAATTCCCACTTTCTCTTACACTACTTTAAGGGACTTCGTCTCATCGATCCCTCTACTCGATCTGACCACCTCTTTCTCGTCTCGCAATGGCGTTGGGACGAACTCTGACAGCCATGCCTGCAGCCATCCGCACTCTCAATCCTTTTCACAGTTTCCATCTTGGAAGGTACGTATATGCCATCAGCTAGCCATGATGTATATTGTTGCCATGATGTAGTTATCCTTCGAATTGATATTACTCCTATATATCTCTAGAAAAGAAATCAAACGTACCCTGTGACGTTTCATTTCAGCTGCTGCCAATGGATCCGGCATCGGCATCAACTATGGGAGGCTTGCGGACAATCTCCCCCCGCCTGCCCAAGTGGCACAATTTCTCGCCCAAAACACCGTTATCGACCGCGTCAAGCTCTTCGATGCCGATCCATTAACCTTGCAAGCCTTCGACAGCACCGACCTCGCCATCGACGTGACCATCTCCAACGATCTCATCCCCAGCCTCACCAACCTTTCCTTCGCCAGACGCTGGATCCAGGCCAGCATCCTCCCCTACGCCGCCTCCACCAACATCACCCGCATCTTGGTCGGCAACGAGGTCGTGTCGACCGCCAACAGAACGCTGATCGCGAGCCTCGTGCCCGCCATGCAGAACCTCCACGCTGCCCTCGCGGGCGCGTCCCTGCAACACAAGATCAAGGTCTCCTCCCCGCAGTCCCTGGCCATCCTCGCCGCCTCCGACCCACCATCCGTTGGAAGATTCCACGACGGCTACGACACCGCTCAAATGAAGCCGTTACTTAACTTCTTAAGAGCTACCGACTCGCCTTTCATGGTGAATGTGTACCCATTCTTTGGTTTCACTCACGACACCCTTGACTACGCTCTCTTCCGGCTGAACTCCGGCGTGGTGGACAACAACACGGGCCTGACCTACACGAACATGTTGGACGCGCAACTGGACGCCGTCTTCTCTGCCATGAAGTTCTTGGGCTTCGCCGACGTCGACATCGTCATAGCCGAGACCGGTTGGCCATCGATGGGAGAAGCATGGGAGGTGGGCGTGGACACGGACAGCGCCCGGGACTACAACAAGAACCTCGTGCGGCACGTGGCGTCCGGCATCGGCACGCCGCTCATGCCCAACAGGACATTTGAGACGTTCATCTTTTCACTCTTCAATGAGAATCTCAAACCCGGGCCCTTGTCGGAGAGGAACTTCGGGCTGTTCCATCCCAATATGATCCCCGTCTACGACATCGGAATTCTTACAACCGAGGTGAGGTGGAGTGCTTTAATTAATTACCAACAGGCGCATGCATGATCTGAATTAATTTAGTTGTGATCATAATTAATTCCAGCGTAAATCTTTAGCAGGCCAGAGAACAGGCGAACACATTAATGGTACCACCTCCGGTGAGTCCCTTGCCATCGGATGGGAAGAGGTGGTGCACTCCGAAGCCAAACGCAGATGCGACGTTTCTCCAGGAGAACATCGAATACGCCTGCGGCCAAGGCATTGACTGCAGTCCGATCCAACCAGGTGGTGCATGCTACTATCCGAGCACTGCACAAGCCCATGCTGCCTACGCCATGAACGAGTACTACCAAACCTATGGAAAGAATTCGTTTGACTGTGATTTCGGTCAGACCGGAGTGATCACCACCGTTGACCCAAGTAAGTACGCTCGTAAGCCAAGGTTCCTTCAGCGATCTCTATTTTCGATAATTTCTACTGGCTTGCAAACAAGAATCTGAACAACCGATAGGCAGTAGTGTAGATTAATTAAATATCGCTATTCGTTCGTTTAATTTGTTTACTCCTTCGCAGGCTACGGGAAATGCATGTATAGATCCTGATGACAATATATCCTGGAAAGGAAAGTAATTAAAGAAGGAACTGCAAAAGATGCAATTGGTCTTCTCCTAAGAGAAGTATATATTATACATTAACATATATAAAGAATGTCTTTGTAGCCGTGGAAGAACTTTTCTTCTATATATATGCGTGTAGCTCAAATGTAGTGTTTTTCCTCTCTTCTTCCCCTCTGATCGCTGTGTATGCTGGAATTTGCAAGGGTTTTTGGTGTCAAAATTACTGTCTTTGACTTTGTATCAGTGTTCCATTTTCCACTTAGAACTAGTGCGATTATATATCCATGTTATAACATTTTGCTGGCCATGGAATTATAGACGACGACAAACATTTCACGTTTTGGGGTTGCTCAGAATTAGCACTACAAATGAGGCAGGTCAACCTCTGACCTAACTCGATTTCTAATTTGTATCTAAAAGCTTGTAGGTTGGATCATATTCAAAAATCAAATCATATTTAAGTTAGAACCTGAGTTCGAATAAGATATTTTCAAACTAATCTTGCTTGACTTGACCTCTATATATCATTTGGGTGGTTCAACTAAAAATGATCGAACCTAATATGAACCCATTCCGGTCCAATCTAAAATTTTGGATCATGTTAACCTTTTCCTTCACTCTAATTATTTCCATTAGCTCATTGATGAATTTACATTCGAACTAATCCCTTAATTTTCATTTTGATAGCTAAATCTTCTTTCATATATGTTCGCTTAATTTTATTAAAATATTTATATTTCATTATTTACTTTAATAGATTCTAATTTATAATGCTCTAAAGTATATCAATGTCTATTTAAAAAAATATTATTTGTAAGCTTGACAATGATCAATTATTTAGATAAAATTATAATATTTTAAATGAAAATTCATCACCTTTTTTTAGTTTTATTCAAAAATTTTACTAATTATGTATTTAACTATGAATTATTGCATTATAGTGATAAAAAATAATTAGATGCTCGGCTTAAAACACAAATCCGATTTAATTCAAGCCCGATCATTTCAAATTAGGTTTGTGTCATATTGAACCCCAACTTAATCTACGTATAATCTGATTGGTCTAAAATTCTTTCTATGAACTTAATTGATGGGCAAATTTGTTGGGTTCGAAATAAAATCATGAATCAAATATAAAATTATGTCAACTTAAGGTCAAATATGCTCTAATCCAAGTGTTAGCGTAGGGCTTTAAAATTCACTTTATTCTTCGATTGAACAAGCTCAAGCGTATTTGATATTATAACTAGATAAATGCAGGTAGTTTTATTCTAACCCAGCTATGTAGTAGAGGTGCCAAATGGGCCACCCTGTTGGCATAGCCCATGACAAGAGCGGCCCATAGGGTGTCATGTTGTGCTAGTCAGCATAGCTCCTATTATGGGCCATACTGGCACGGTATGCTAGTCCCAGAGAAACACCCAACAAGATCCATAGGCCCACAAGGTAAGCAAGTGGAGAAAAGTCTTGGTGCATATGGTGCAGCATACCATGTCCGATGATTGGCTGGCGGCATGTGCATGCGAATGCCAAAGATGAAAAACACAATCCTTTCCTTGGCGCATGCGCGCACACACTGCGAGCCAATCACCAAGCGTGATGCGTGCGACCTGCACCGCATCCGATGCGCAAATACTTTTCCAAACAAGTGATGCTATGCCATGCTTGGGCCATAACATGGCCCATCTAATTTTTTTTATTTTTTAAAATATTTTTTCAATATCAACATGATGAGCTAAACAATTTTCTTTGATGTTTTAAACTAAACATGCAAAAAGAAAATTAGATAAATTATTTTCAAGAGTTAAAAGCCCTAAATAAATAGTGGCCAACTATTTTGAGAAACAAAATAGATATTTTTGTTTATTCAAACAGTAAATTAAAAAAAATATATATAATATAAAAATAAAACCACACTATTAATTGATCATTTCTGAAGAATGTGAAAATAAATCAACCATAAGTTATATAATTAAATCAAGAATCATCATTAGGTCAAAAATTGCAATCCACAAAATTAAATTAAAGAAAGAAATATGTTAATTGATCAACTCTCAACAATCTAACAACAAGCATCATTTTGAGCCAAGAATGGAAATAATTGCTTACCATACCGAAAACCTAATTCTAATGCATTATTGAAAAGAACTATGTTAGTCCAATAAAATTTAAAATAATTAAAAATTTCTTACCATTGCAATAATTATCATCGTAAGCAAACAGTCTAATTGATTCATTGAATTAGCTTCCTCCGAGCGACCAAAGAGCACAACCTTTTGAACTAATTACCAAGTTAACTACTAGTTAACTTTTAATCAAATTTTTGGACCACATAGTTTTGATTCGCTAATGGGTTAATTGGACCAGTAGATGAATTTGGGCGTTATAAATAGTATCAAAGTCAATCCGAGCGTGCAGAAGTTAATGGATAAATGGTATCATGGTCCTAAGTGCATGAAAGTTGATGAACACAAGGAAAAGTCTAATCAGGAGACTTGGAACAATGGTAGAATTCCGTCATGATGTTGAGCCATCCTTAGACGTTACATTTATAAGAGAGAGATTGTAATAGTCCCACATTGGATGATAAAAAAAATGCAGAATGTGCTTATAACTTATTTACTGCTAATTAATTTATACTCAAGTTTTTGGGTTGCGTGATTTTGATATGCTAAAAGAATAATTAGATAGCAGACGCTTAAGGTGTTACACATTCCCTTTAATACACCATTATGGTGGATGTAGGGTGTTACACATTCCTGGATGGCATCCTCTTCTCTCCAGCGTAGCCTGATATAATGGACGGCATCCTCATCCACTTCTTCCAAAGAAGAGGGGCGTGGGACGACAATGGCGAGGGTTTCTGTTCGGCGAAATTCAGTCAGAGGAGGGGAAGTTTGGTGGAAGGCGCGCGGGGAGCAGAGGCTTTCAATTAAGCCATCCATGATACCATATATATAACTCAAGGAAAACACTTTGTACACCGGTCCCGGTGCAGCAACGCTGACGTGGGCTGTACCGCGTCTTCCTATTGGTCCACGTGGATCCGACGTGGATGACATGACAGGCGGCATGCCTGGGGTTTGACGTAACGTTCTGAACGTGACGGACATTTATTGCTGTTCGCTTTTTAAAAATTTTTCGTGCGGACGAAAATGCCCTTTCGCTCCTTCATGGCGCCATTTTACGTTTTATGGCATCTGTGCAAGAAGAAGAACTCTGTTTCTTCCAGCTTAGAGGCTGAAAATACTTCAGCTACTGGACTGGAAAACCTTGATACTGGAGTCTGTGTAAAAAAACTTCTGGAGGAAATGTCATCCGCAGCAAGTAAGAACTCTTTATTCCCATGTCTTTATTAAAAACTACTTCTTCCCACTTCTTTATTACATCCGCCGCACAAAGGTTTTTTTCTGGTTATAGTTAGTTAATGCGTTTAATGCGCGGGTAACTACCTTAGAACGAAACAGTTATGACACTCTGAGAGTCATAACTGTTTTGTAAATATTTCAGCTTTGAAAAACCTGGCTACTGGAGTCTACTGGAGGCTTCAAATACAAAAGCTAATCCAATGATATTTTCCTTGCCAAAACCTCACGCAGACGTTCGCTTCTCTCTCTGAACTCGGCCAGGTGTGTAAAACCTACTTCGAATTCTGCCGTTAATCAATCGCGACACCCTAGTTGAAATCCCACGACACCCTAGCTCTAACGAGACGACACCCATTCTTTAACATGACCACATAGACAGAACTTGGCGACACCCTAATTGAATTCGGCAGAAAATCAATCGCGACATCCCAGTTGAAATCCCACGACACCCTAGCTCAAACGAGACGACACCCGTTCTTTAACATGACCCCACATAGACAGAAACCGGCGACACCCTACTTCGAATTCTGCCGTTAATCCTTCGCGACACCCTAGTTGAAATCCCACGACACCCTAGCTCTAACCAGACGACACCCGTTCTTTAACATGACCACATAGACAGAACTCGGCGACACCCTAATTGAATTCGGCAGAAAATCAATCGCGACACCCCAGTTGAAATCCCACGACACCCTAGCTCAAACGAGACGACACCCGTTCTTTAACATGACCCCACATAGACAGAAACCGGCGACATCATACTTCGAATTCTGCCGTTAATCCTTCGCGACACCCTAGTTGAAATCCCACGACACCCTAGCTCTAACCAGACGACACCCGTTCTTTAACATGACCACATAGACAGAACTCGGCGACACCCTAATTGAATTCGGCAGAAAATCAATCGCGACACCCCAGTTGAAATCCCACGACACCCTAGCTCAAACGAGACGACACCCGTTCTTTAACATGACCCCATAGACAGAAACCGGCGACACCCTACTTCGAATTCTGCCGTTAATCCTTCGCGACACCCTAGTTGAAATCCCACGACACCCTAGCTCTAACCAGACGACACCCGTTCTATAACATGACCACATAGACAGAACTCGGCGACACCCTAATTGAATTCGGCAGAAAATCAATCGCGACACCCAGTTGAAATCCCACGACACCTTAGCTCTAACGAGACGACACCCGTTCTTTAACATGACCCCACATAGACAGAAACCGGCGACACCCTAATTGAATTCTGCCGTTAATCAATCGCGACACCCTAGTTGAAATCCCACGACACCCTAGCTCTAACGAGACGACACCCGTTCTTTAACATGACCACATAGACAGAACTCGGCGACACCCTAATTGAATTCGGCAGAAAATCAATCGCGACACCCCAGTTGAAATCCCACGACACCCTAGCTCAAACGAGACGACACCCGTTCTTTAACATGACCCCACATAGACAGAAACCGGCGACACCCTACTTTGAATTCTGCCGTTAATCCTTCGCGACACCCTAGTTGAAATCCCACGACACCCTAGCTCTAACCAGACGACACCCGTTCTTTAACATGACCACATAGACAGAACTCGGCGACACCCTAATTGAATTCGGCAGAAAATCAATCGCGACACCCCAGTTGAAATCCCACGACACCCTAGCTCAAACGAGACGACACCCGTTCTTTAACATGACCCCACATAGACAGAAACCGGCGACATCATACTTCGAATTCTGCCGTTAATCCTTTGCGACACCCTAGTTGAAATCCCACGACACCCTAGCTCTAACCAGACGACACCCGTTCTTTAACATGACCACATAGACAGAACTCGGCGACACCCTAATTGAATTCGGCAGAAAATCAATCGCGACACCCCAGTTGAAATCCCACGACACCCTAGCTCAAACGAGACGACACCCGTTCTTTAACATGACCCCACATAGACAGAAACCGGCGACACCCTACTTCGAATTCTGCCGTTAATCCTTCGCGACACCCTAGTTGAAATCCCACGACACCCTAGCTCTAACCAGACGACACCCGTTCTATAACATGACCACATAGACAGAACTCGGCGACACCCTAATTGAATTCGGCAGAAAATCAATCGTGACACCCCAGTTGAAATCCCACGACACCCTAGCTCTAACGAGACGACACCCGTTCTTTAACATGACCCCACATAGACAGAAACCGGCGACACCCTACTTTGAATTCTGCCGTTAATCCTTCGCGACACCCTAGTTGAAATCCCACGACACCCTAGCTCTAACCAGACGACACCCGTTCTTTAACAAGACCCACATAGACAGAACTCGGCGACACCCTAATTGAATTCGGCAGAAAATCAATCGCGACACCCCAGTTGAAATCCCACGACACCCTAGCTCAAACGAGACGACACCCGTGATTGAACAAGAGACCACGGAGATAATCCCGCGACACCCTAGTTCGAAGTCGGCCGTTAGTCCTTCGCGACACCCCAGACGAAATCCCACGACACCCTAGCTTTAGGGCGACGACACCCCAGTTGAAAATTGACGACACCCAACTGATCACGGCGGCGAGAAGGCCCGCGACAACCAAGTTACTAAAATTTAATTTTATTTATAAAAAAATACATTAGCCCTTACTGGGGCTTATCTCCTTCATTCGCTGCGCCGGCGATGTGATGCTGGAGGGACGCTACTTTCCTCTCCAGGTGGCTATTGGCCCGACGCAGGACCTCTATCTCTTTTGTTGTAACGGCCAGGTATTTCTCGGCCGTCTTGATGAGTCGCTCGCTGCTTGAGAGCGACTCAGCATAAACCACTGCGTCGATGGTGACGATTGGGGGTCGCCTGCCAGTAGATCTTACCTCGCCTCTGGAAGCCATCTTGTGGTCAGTTCAAGATGGAAAGGTAAGTAACGATGGCATTCCCCCATCCTTATTTAAGGTTCCCCTGGCGGGTGTTTCGATTGCCATGTGATAAATGCATAAATAATTATCATTAAACCTATTAATTAATAATTTAACGTACCTATTTTTATTTAATATTTTAATATTTATATATATTTTTGATAAAACCTTATCAGTTTAAAGAGCTCGATTTTAGGGATTTAATGACGCAAACGGCACCCAAATCGGATTTAAGATGAGCTCGGAATTGATTTTATAAGTATTTAGCACGGCTTTTAAAGCGAAGTCGGCAAACCAAGTGCCGACTTCATCGTTTTCTCAGCTGATTCCTCTGTTTCCGCCGATTCTTCTCTAAATCCAATCTAATCGTTTCCTCCATTAATTAAGGAATAGATTAGATTGAAAGTTATAAATTAGACGAATTAAATTCCTTTTGAATGAATTTGAATTTTATTGATTATTTATCTAGATTTATCTTGTTATTTTCCTTGCTTCCGTTGCGTTGTTTCTGTTTTGAAACAGACTCCTCCGCGTCAAGGCCGCGTCCGGGGCCTCTACAAATAGCGCAAAGGGAGTCCAAGGAAGAATCAATCCAGCGCGTTGCATCCAGGAGAGCTCTCGTGCGGTGCCCGTCCAACGATCAGCATCCGTTTCAAGCCGTGAGGGAGAGATCTATTCCGCGGCTTGGGAGAATTCTGTTTCCTCTGTTCGTGACTTCTGCATCTGTGAGTTCCTTGTGGAGGTTGCTGTTCTCAGAATCCGTGGGCGTTGGGGAGTAGCAGTGGAGGCTCCGTTCGCTGCATCTGTGAGTTTCGTGGACGTCTGTTCGTGCCGTGGCTTGGAGACAGAGGAAGATCAAAGGGCCGGTTCAACGTCTCCTATTCGGTTCAAAATTTTATTTCAATTTGTTATTTTTTTTTCAATGTCATCATTTTTTTACTTTATATGAAATAAAATTTTTATTCATGAGTAATTATTATTAAATTATATTTAAGTGGAAATAATTTTAGACTGATCTATTCTTTAAAGGGACGGACCGTGATCTACGGGTACGGATCGTGCTCTTATAAGATAGACCATATCTTAATTATTTTGCACTACTAATTATTTAATTAATTAAATTTATAAGTTTATTTCAAGATAATCGCTAAAGTCCCTGTGGAATCGATCCCTTACTCTCGCTATCCTAATAGTGAAATTAAGGTGTTTAAATCGTTGCGCTACGACACGCATCAGGTTTTTGGCGCCGTTGCCGGGGACTTAAGTGTGTTATTTTGAAAAAAAAAAATTTAAAAAAAATTATTAAAAAAAATTTAAAAAATTTTAAAAAAATATAAAATATATAAAAAAAATTAGATTAATTTTCTCTTAATTTTTGAATAGTTATTATCTTTTTATTTTATTTCTTTAATTGTTAGAATTTCTTATTTCCTTTTTAACATAAAAATTATAAATATAAAATAATTTATTTTATGCAAAACTCAAAATTCTTCCATTGACATCTCATAATTTATTAGGAAATTAGAAACTTAATCACAAAAAAATCTTTTAAAAAAAAAAGTAATTAGATTAATTTTGTTTGATAATTTCAAGAGTTGGACATCTGTTTGTTGCATAGCATTATCATAATTAACTTTAAGGGCACAAACCCCTAATCAAGATAAGGTGGGGATTTCATCACCCTTCCTTGGCCCACAAACCACATCCTTCATTCTGCATTAACCCAAACCTTTAATTCTAAAATTAATTAGACATCAGCCCCTAAGGAACTCGAGCTCAATAGGACAAGGCACCCAAAAGAGTTGGACCGGGTCGAGATTGACTGCTTAACTGGTGTCTAGAAAAGGAAAGGAAAGTGGTTACTTAATTGGTTCCGTTCGCTTACCTAGTAGGCAACGGGGGGACCCCCACTAACCTTATCCTCAACTGGCTAGTTGATCAGCTAATTTTTGACTTGGAGGGCTCCAAGGCGGTCTTGGAAGTTAGGAGCTGTCTAGATCTAGGGTAAACCTAGAATAGAGAGTCTAATCTTGGCTAACTTGATTGCTAAGAATTATTAAACCCTAATTAAATTATTCATTGCTCTTAGTTTAGCAATCTTTTAGGATATTTTTTAGAATCTCCTTCTTTTTCTTTTATTATAATAAATAAATAAATAAATAAAAAATTGTTTGCTTTAGAGTCATCGGTAGGGTGTATGCTTGGACGTCGATCGTTGCAACCCAACCTTATACCCTTAGATCCTGAGATAGAAAGAACTATTAGAGCAAACAGACTTAGAATTATGGATCATAATAACGAAAATAATCAACCAAGACAGTTGAAAGAGTATTTCACTCCTTCAAGGTATACCTACTCTCCCTGCATTCAAGTGCCTCCAGTAGAGGCTGCCCAATATGAAATTAAGTCAAGTGTAATCCAAATGTTACCATCTTTCTATGGACTTACAAATGAGGATCCCTACAAACACTTAGATGAATTCTTAGAAATTTGCTCAACTGTCAAGATTCAAAATTTCTCCGATGATGCACTTAGGCTTAAGTTATTCCCTTTTTCCCTAAAAGATAAAGCCAAGTATTGGTTAAATTCATTAGACACGGTTATAATTTCAACTTGGGATCATCTTCAGAGAGAATTTCTTAAGAAATATTTTCCTATAGGAAAAACGAATCAAATTAGAAAAGCCATAACAAGTTTTTCCCAGACAGATGGGGAAATGTTCCATGAGACATGGGAGAGATTCAAAGAACTAATTAGAAAATGTCCACATCATGCTATACCCAAATGGCAACTGGTTCAGTGCTTTTATGATGGTTTATCAGAAAAGTATAGGCAAATGGTTGATGCTTCGTGTGGTGGGACATTTATGTTAAAAAATGAACATGAGGCTTGGCAACTCTTTGAGACATTGAGTGAGAATTCACTACATCATATGTCAGTTGCTCGTCGAGACCCTCCCGTAGAACCTAAAAGAGGTGGAATATATGAAATAGGTCATTCTACAGATATCTATACTAAGGTAGATGAATTATCCCATAAACTTGATCGGATTCTACAAGTTGGCTCGTCCCCATCTACTCAATTACATGAGGTCTGTATAATTTGTTCGAGTCCAACCCATTCTGTAGGTGAATGTCCAGCTGCATACCAATTTCCTGACCTTGTTCAAGAGCAAGCCCACCAAGCCCAAACCCGATTAGCTCCTAGAACAGGAAATGATCCATTTTCAAATACTTACAATCCTGGTTGGAGAAATCACCCAAATTTTTCTTGGAAACCTCAACCTATAGTTAATTCATCGATCAGACCTAATTACCAAGAAACCAATTTTAGAAACATGCCATACTCACAATATCCAAACATCCCCCAACCTCCACCGAATAATCAGCCTACTTTTGAAGACAAAGTGTTACAAGCATTGAAAGGGCTAGAAATGAATACCCAAATCCTTCACTCCCACACACAATCTATTGCAAAACTAGAAACTCAGATAGGTCAATTGGCCACAGCATTCAGTAGAAGGGAGGAGGGTAAGTTACCTAGTCAGCCTATCGATAACCCAAAAGGACAATTCATGGCTGAAGGTTCCAATAGTCCTGACAAATTCCCAGAACATGCTAAATCAGTCATGACTCTCAGAAGTGGAAAAGCATTAAACCCACCTGAACCAACCCAGAAATTAGAAGTGGCTAAACCAGAAGAGAGAAGAAATGAAAAAGAAAAGGAATTCAATGATCAAGCAATCATACCTAAAGCCCCATTCCCTAGTGCTTTAGAATCTCCTTTGCCTTCAGATAAGAAGAATATAAAGATGAATGAGATGCTTGAGTTATTTAAGCAAGTGCAAATAAACTTACCTCTTCTTGATGCTATCAAGCAAGTTCCAGCTTATGCCAAATTTTTGAAGGATCTATGCACACAAAAACGGAAAGCCAAGACACAAATACCAAAAAAATCCATTTGACTGAGCAAGTCAGCTCAGTTGTTCAGCAAATAACCCCACCCAAATTAAAAGATCCTGGTACCCCGATTATATCGTGTGTCATAGGAAACTTCACAATCAAGAAAGCATTATTAGATTTGGGTGCGAGTGTAAACCTTCTTCCAAGTTCAGTATATGAGTTATTTGGATTTGGAGAGTTGAAACCCACGACAGTAACACTACAATTGGCAGATAGATCAGTCAAAGAACCTCGTGGAATATTGGAAGATGTGTTAGTAAAGGTGGATGAATTTTATTTTCCTGTCGACTTCCTTGTGTTGGATATGGAATCTAGTGGTAATCCTAACCAAATTCCCATCATCCTTGGAAGACCTTTTCTAGCTACTGCTAATGCATGCATAAATTGTAGAACAGGTGTGATGGATGTATCTTTTGGAAACAAGAAGATGAGATTAAATATTTTTAATGCTTCCCAAGGACCACCTGTGTATGATTTAAATGAAGTAAACATGATAGAGGAAGTAGTAGATAAGAAATTCCAAAGTTTGATTGATTCGGATCCTTTACAAACATGTCTTACACATTTTGGAATAGATGACTTTGATATTGATGAGTATACCAAAGAGATAAACATGTTATTAGAACCACCTAAGATTGACACCATCCCGCCATGGACTATAAAATATGAACCACTTCCAACTAAACCAAGTCCTTTAATACCATCCTTGGAAGAACCACCCCAACTAGAATTGAAACCTCTTCCAGATAACTTAAAATATTCATTCCTTGGACCCAATGATACCCTTCCAGTAATCATTGCATCTACCCTAACCTCTGAGCAAGAAGATAAATTGGTAGATGTACTTAAAGATCATAAAGAGGCAATTGGGTGGACAATAGCTGATATTAAGGGAATTGACCCTTCCGTTTGCATGCACCATATTCATAGTGAAATTGAAGCCAAACCACATAGAGACTTGCAACGAAGGCTAAATCCAAACATGAGGGATGTTGTTAAGAAAGAGGTAGTAAAATGGCTTGATGCTGGTATTATTTATCCAATTTCAGATAGCCAATGGGTCAGTCCAATCCAAGTAGTACCTAAAAAATCGGGTATTACTGTGATTAAAAATGAAAAGGGTGAATCAATTCCTACTCGCACATCAACTAGTTGGAGAGTGTGTATAGACTATCGAAAATTGAATGCCGTGACTAGGAAAGACCACTTTCCTTTGCCTTTTATTGATCAAATTCTAGAACGGCTAGCGGGACAAAGTTTCTTTTGTTTCTTAGATGGATATTCAGGATACAATCAAGTCCCAGTATTTCCTGCTGATCAAGAAAAGACCACATTCACTTGTCCCTTTGGAACATTTGCCTTTAGACGTATGCCGTTTGGTCTTTGTAATGCACCAGCCACATTTCAACGATGTATGATGGCCATATTTTCTGATATGATTGGTCAATTTTTGGAAATATTTATGGATGATTTTTCAGTCTTTGGTGCATCATTTGATAGCTGCCTCGAGAACTTAACTAAGGTACTGAAACGATGTATGGAAATGAATTTAGTCCTAAGTTGGGAGAAGAGCCATTTTATGGTTCGTGAGGGAATTGTGCTTGGACACATTGTTTCAGAGAGAGGTATTGAGGTTGATAAAGCCAAGGTTGAATTGATCTCAAATCTATCACCCCCCCTCAGTTAAACAAGTACGATCTTTCCTTGGTCATGCTGGTTTTTATAGACGCTTCATCAAAGATTTCAGTAAAATTTCTCGACCATTATGTAATTTGTTGACCAAGGATAGTTCTTTTAATTTTGATAAAGATTGTCTAATAGCCTATAACATCCTTCGAACTGCTTTAACCACTGCACCCATTATCAAGCCCCCAGATTGGACCATACCTTTTGAAATCATGTGTGATGCTTCTGATTATGCTGTAGGGGCAGTTCTAGGACAGAAACTCAATCGAGAACCCCATGTAATTTATTATGCTAGCAAAACTCTTTCAGATGCACAAATGAACTATACTACCACTGAAAAAGAATTACTAGCAGTTGTGTTTGCCCTAGAAAAGTTTAGATCATATCTGTTAGGGTCTAAAGTTTTAGTTTATTCAGATCATGCAGCATTGAGGCATCTTATATCAAAAAAGGATACAAAACCCAGACTAATTAGATGGATCCTACTACTACAAGAATTTGATCTAGAAATCTTAGATAAGAAGGGTTCTGAAAATATGGTAGCAGATCATATCTCTAGGATCTTAGTGGAATACAATAAAGAAATAATCAGAGATAAATTTCCTGATGAGCAATTATTCTCAATTTCTTATAGCAGTCTTCCCTGGTTTGCCCATATAGTAAATTATTTGGCAACAGGAAAAGTACCTTCCCACTGGACAAAACAAGAAAAAGATAGATTTTTCTCACAAATCAAATATTACTTTTGGGAAGACCCTGAATTATTTAAGTATTGCTCAGATCAGGTGATTAGGCGATGTGTTCCCGAAAGTGAATTCAAAAGTATACTTAACTTTTGTCATTCTCTTGCCTGTGGAGGACATTTTAGTGGAAAGAAAACTGCAGCAAAGGTACTGCAAAGTGGGTTTTATTGGCCAACTCTTTTTAAAGATGCACATGAATTTAGCCGTAATTGTCTCCAATGTCAACAAACAGGAAATATATCTCGAAAAGACATGATGCCCCTAAACCCTATCTTGGTTGTAGAAATTTTTGATGTATGGGGTATTGATTTTATGGGCCCATTTCCTTCCTCTTTTGGATTCGAATATATTCTAGTGGCAGTTGATTATGTATCAAAATGGATTGAAGCCATGGCAACTCGAACTAATGATCATAAAGTTGTAATCAAGTTTATTCAGCATAATATCCTTAGTCGTTTTGGATGCCCAAGGGCTATAATTAGTGATGGGGGTACACATTTCACGAATAGACACTTTGAAGGATTAATGAACAAATATGGAATTACTCATAAGGTAGCTACACCTTATCATCCCCAAACTAGTGGCCAAGTTGAAATATCAAATCGAGAAATTAAAATATCCTTGAGAAAACGGTGAGACCTGATAGGAAAGATTGGTCAGAACGTTTGGATGATGCATTATGGGCTTATCGTACTGCATTTAAAACTCCCATAGGAATGTCTCCTTATAGGCTCGTATTTGGAAAAGCCTGCCATTTACCTGTAGAATTAGAACACCGTGCATTTTGGGCTATCAAGCAATTTAATTATGATATGAAGAATGCAGGTGTCAATAGAAAACTTCAATTGAATGAGTTAGAAGAACTACGAAATGAGGCATATGAGAGCTCAAAAATTTATAAAGAACGAACCAAAGCATATCATGACAAATTTATTAGTAGAAAAATTTTTGAACCAAATCAAAAAGTATGGCTTTACAATTCAAGATTACACCTTTTCCCTGGAAAACTTCGTTCACGATGGAATGGACCTTTTATAGTAACTCAAGTATTTCCCTATGGAGCTGTAGAGCTTAAAGACCCTAAGCAAGGAAATACATTCAAAGTAAATGGCCAGCGATTGAAACCATATATAGAAGAAATTAATGATGGAGAAATTGTTGAATCAATTGATCTTGTGAACCCAACACTATCATAATAAGTAGCACAGTCTGGCTGAAGACTTTAAACTTAGCGCTCTTGGGAGGCAACCCATTTTATTAGTTATTTTTAACTTTCTTTTCTTTTAGTGTGTTTTTTTTTTTTTTAGTATGACCAGAGAAGAGCAACAGAAGCAGATTGAAAGAAGATGGCAACAATGAAACTTCCAACCTTCAAATACTCTACCAGGTAGTATCTTTCCTTGAAATTATTATTATTATTATTTTTCTTCCATTAGGGACAATGGAAATTAAGTTGGGGGGAGGGGAGGAAAAAGAAAATAAATCCTTGAGTAAAACTACAATCAGATGTGTTACCAAATTCTGTCTCGATTTGAAGTTAATCAAGCAGTCTATTAATGAATTAATGGTTAGATTATTTTTGAGATATTGAAGAATAAAGAAAACCTAATAAAAGGTAAGGTTTAGCCCAGAAAAATTTTTAGAATTATTTCAGACCCTTCTGACCACTGATCTTAATAGTACAATCTACTTAATAAGGGTATGGGTGAAAATGTTATTTAAAAAAAAAAAAAAAAAGAGAGAAAAAAAAATCTCTCTTAAAGTTAATAGATTAGGTTCTTAGCATTTTTCATTGAGTAACCGGGCCCCGTCACCTAAGAAAGTGATGTTGTTCGCGTAAAAAGGTGGGAATGTAAAAGAACCTAAGTAAAGTTAGTCCTGCCTAAAGCCTTTTTAACTTGAGTAAGTAAGTCTGAGGGGTGTTTTACACCTAATGCCCTAAAACCAACTGGTTTGGGAGCCATTGGCCTAAAGCTCGCTACAAAGGTTAATTAGAAAGCAAGGGGTTAGGACATTGCACTGACTTTACGTATAAATAAATAAATAAATAATCCAAAGGACAAAAGACATTACACCCAACCCAAATTAAGTTAGAAGGCTTAATCAGAGAAGTGGAAAGTTGGTAAGGAAGACTTCTATAAATTCTTATGGACTACACTTTATCACAAAAAAAAAAAAAAAAAACTTAATAATCCAATGAAGTACTTCCCTTATGATTTAAAAAAAAAAAAAAAACTATAAGATAACTATCAATTCTTGGAATAGCTTGGTACATATTTCTAAATTTATTATTTGCTCGAGGACGAGTAAGATTCAAGTTGGGGGGAGTGATAAATGCATAAATAATTATCATTAAACCTATTAATTAATAATTTAACGTACCTATTTTTATTTAATATTTTAATATTTATATAATATTTTTGATAAAACCTTATCAGTTTAAAGAGCTCGATTTTAGGGATTTAATGACGCAAACGGCACCCAAATCGGATTTAAGATGAGCTCGGAATTGATTTTATAAGGATTTAGCACGGATTTTAAAGCGAAGTCGGCAAACCAAGTGCCGACTTCATCGTTTTCTCAGCTGATTCCTCTGTTTCCGATTCTTCTCTAAATCCAATCTAATCGTTTCCTCCATTAATTAAGGAATAGATTAGATTGGAAGTTATAAAATTAGACGAATTAAATTCCTTTTGAATGAATTTGAATTTTATTGATTATTTATCTAGATTTATCTTGTTATTTTCCTTGCTTCCGTTGCGTTGTTTCTGTTTTGAAACAGACTCCTCCGCGTCAAGGCCGCGTCCGGGGCCTCTACAAATAGCGCAAAGGGAGTCCAAGGAAGAATCAATCCAGCGCGTTGCATCCAGGAGAGCTCTCGTGCGGTGCCCGTCCAACGATCAGCATCCGTTTCAAGCCGTGAGGAGAGATCTGTTCCGCGGCTTGGGAGAATTCTGTTTCCTCTGTTCGTGACTTCTGCATCTGTGTTCCTTGTGGAGGTTGCTGTTCTCAGAATCCGTGGGCGTTGGGGAGTAGCAGTGGAGGCTCCGTTCGCTGCATCTGTGAGTTTCGTGGACGTCTGTTCGTGCCGTGGCTTGGAGACAGAGGAAGATCAAAGGGCGGTTCAACGTCTCCTATTCGGTTCAAAATTTTATTTCAATTTGTTATTTTTTTTTTCAATGTCATCATTTTTTTACTTTATATGAAATAAAATTTTTATTCATGAGTAATTATTATTAAATTATATTTAAGTGGAAATAATTTTAGACTGATCTATTCTTTAAAGGGACGGACCGTGATCTACGGGTACGGATCGTGCTCTTATAAGATAGACCATATCTTAATTATTTTGCACTACTAATTATTTAATTAATTAAATTTATAAGTTTATTTCAAGATAATCGCTAAAGTCCCTGTGGAATCGATCCCTTACTCTCGCTATCCTAATAGTGAAATTAAGGTGTTTAAATCGTTGCGCTACGACACGCATCACCATGCGCCACCATCTCAGTGGTTGTTCACAGGAATCGATCGGTGCGCCACCATGCCCCGCCCTCCACGTTGAGTTTCGAGGGATCGGGAACAGACAGTTTCGGGAAGCAAACAGTCTTAAGTTTAACGTCGTCCCAAGAGAAAATTCACGACACCCAAGGATGATTTGGATTTCGGCCGAAACTCCTTCGCGACACCCCACTTGAAAGCTCACGACACCCTCGCTTTAAGGCGACGACACCCGTGCGTCGAACTGATCACAGGGAGAACCCCCGAGACAACCCCTTCTCGAATTCGGCCGAAACTCCCTGTGACACCCCAGTTGTAAACTCACGACACCCTAGCTTTAAGGGGACGACACCCATGCATGAAAAGTGACCCACGGGTGTCGTCGCCATAAAGCTAGGGTGTCGTGAGTTTACAACTGTGGTGTCACGAGGGAACTATTAAATTTATTTTTAAATTATTGCGATGCCAGGTCATTGCGTCGCAATATTTAATAATAATTTAAAAATATTAGCGATCCAATATCAGTCGCTAATGCATCGCAAATTTTGTTTTTAAAAATATTTAAATGATTAAAAATTAAAACGGTTCAATTTTCGCTAAATCTAAATATTGATACAAACATTTTTCACTCAATCCAAACAATAATAATTTCAAAAATAATTTATATATTAAAATTTAAAAGTTTTTACAACATAAAAAAAAAAAAATACATCAAGAATCTGAATGATCAGGCTGTGGAGGCTGTGGAGGCTGAAGACTCTGCGACAAGCGTCTAACCATATCCCGCAAATAATGCATCTC
This sequence comes from Calamus simplicifolius, assembly GCA_900491605.1. Taxonomy (NCBI): domain Eukaryota; kingdom Viridiplantae; phylum Streptophyta; class Magnoliopsida; order Arecales; family Arecaceae; genus Calamus; species Calamus simplicifolius. Next base: position 212,233 of record UESW01004158.1, read on the forward strand.
ATCTCGCATGTCAGCAACCTCCTGATCCCGGCCTCGCATACGATCCTCAAAATCCTGCTCGATCCTGGCGAAGCTCCTCTGCAATAGATCTGCGAAGCTCCTGTAAACGCTCGGGAGGAAGATCAGCAGGAACTCGCGAGCTGGAGGCCTGATGGGGAAAAAATGTAGAAGCTCTAGTGCCCATACCATAGACCCTGCGGTCTCGTGGCTGGGCACCAACAGCCTCCAAAAACACACGTCGACTCTCATCTGCTGAGAGTTCGACGGGCGTCTCCCCATCAGTAGAGTCGACCTGTGATGCCTGGGAGCGAAGCTCGTCGACTCGTGCCTTGAAATTATGAAATCAATAATAAATGAGTTAATAAATTTCTAGAAATAAAATTTTAAAAATTAAACAGATACTACATAAATCTAATTTCTTACCGCAACCTCCCGTGATCGCGTATCGACCCAGGAGCCGTCCCTCCTGGTGTGTGTCGCCCTGAATAGACGAAACTCACCAGGATCTCCGCCCTCCTGCTCAGTCTATAACAATAAAAAAAATGATATTAATAAAATATTTGTAAAGAACTAAAATAGTAATTAAAATATTTATGTTTTCTTACCATACGCCGTCTGTGCTCCTGAATCGAAATGGAGCCCGATGTATGACAGGAGAGACCCGTGCCACGACCGCCCTTCTCAGATCGGCGGTTCGTGCTGGCTGATGCGGACCTCCTGCGCCAGCCATCGGACTCCCAGGCCTGCTGCCACTCGTGCCAAATACCCTCTGGCACGTGCGCAGGACGCTGACCCGACGACCTCCAACGATGAAGCATGTCGGAGTATCGGCGTCGCGTCAGAGCCTCCCATGCTGCCCTAATGGCATCATGGGTGGCAGGATCCCACGTAAATTTTTTCTGCATTAAAATAAACAGTTAGTTTCTGAATTTATTAACTTTAAAGAATTATATATCACTGATAAATTGTATTTAATAAGTTTACCTGAAACTCAGAAAAATAAAACTCCCTCGTGGCCGGCGATACGTGGCGCCAATCGTAGCCACTGGGATCTGCACGCCTCTGAAAAACGGCGCTGATGTGGCTGGAGACATGATGCTGCTCAATGAATCTGTTAAAAAAATGCAAGTTTATAAGTTAATGACTTAAAAACATAAACAAATATTTTTAATTTATATACTTACATCCCCTGAGCATCAAGTCGAAGTAAAGTGCGGGCCGAGGCGGAAGAACTCTCGGAGGTCTGTGCCGATCGGGTAGATGGTAATACTGGTGCAGAGGTCGAAGGCTGCGCCTCTGCTGGAGATCCAAACTCTCCATCTCCGACGCTCATGTGATCTGATGTCGAAGGATCCAAACTACGTCTCTGCTCACCCAATCTGTCGTCGGTAGATCTACCTCTGCCCCTCATACTGAAAATACTAAAGATTCACACAATTAAATTACGATTAATGATTGACTATGTAAGAATTTAACACTTATAAAAAAAAGTTAAATTTTAAAAAACCTTTATGTTTAATCGGTGTCATTTGTTTCGTGAAATGTTGGTTCAACATCCGATGCCGTATCGGATTGCGAATCAGTTTCATTATCGGAAGGAAACCGAACATTTGCATCCGCAATTTCTTGGACATCACCACTTGGATCTCTAAGTGATGTTTCAGGAGCCCTTGTGTCGTCCTCAATTGCATGCAGTTCCATCTCATCCTCTTGAAATGCAGGGCACTCGGCTGATTGACTTGATGAACTCTCCTCTAATACGATTGTTGAACGTGGGACGATTTTAGAAACGGCCCACCAATCTCGCTTGTCGTTGCGCAAACTTGGATATCCGCAGTAAAAGACTTGCTGAGCTTGGGATGCAAGGATGAATGGGTCATATTTCTGTAATCTTCGTCGATGGTTCACTTCAACCAAATTATAGTCGTTATGAACCCTTTTGCCCACAGGAATTATCGGATCGAACCAATCACAACGAAACAATACGGTTCGTTTTAAAGGCCAACCGGGATATTCAACTTCAACCACCTCTACTAACTTTCCATAATAATCCTGCATATTTGCTCCAACACTTTCTCCTTTTACACACACGCCCCAGTTCTGAGTGCCTCTTGAAGCTGCTAATCGTTCAATCTGAAATTTGTACCCATTTACAAAATAGCCAGTAGAGGTTGTTACGGTCTTCAATGGCCATTGCGATAGACATTTAATGAAAATATTGTCGGTTGTCGACCATGGACCGTTGACCTATAAATTAATAAGCTATTGACATCCAATTCAAAAAATAATGCCATTATCGAAATTGATTGAGTGATACTACTCACAAATTCATAAAACCAGTAAGCAAACTCCGTTTCTAATTTCTGCCCAATTGCAACTTGACTGATGTCGGGATTCATCTGTCGTTGTCTATCACAAAACATCCTTATGGGATGAAAAGGATGAAAACTACTGTTAGAAATTAAATATTATGGTATATTATTATATAAATTTAAATTTTCAATTTAGCATTGAAGTATACACTTACTCAATATATGGATCGACTTCTCGACAGTTCATTAGGATGTAATAATGTGCTGCATTATACTCCATATCGCTAAGATTTCTTGACTTCTGCCCACCAAATGAACGGCCGATAGCTTTAAAAATTGATATTCTACCGTCATTAGCTTCTGCTTCGTCCACACATACGTCATCGTTACGACCATGATTTCGGCTCCTCGTGTGGACGTGACCCTCAAAGTAATGTGAGGCAAAAGCTGAAACTTCTTCGACCAAGTGTGCATTGCATATAGAACCTTCAACCCTTGCCTTATTACGCACATATTTTTTAACTTCTTAAGATACCTATATGTAAAGTTGCAACAAAAAATTAACGAATTTTTCAAGCAATGAAATAATATTTCAAATGTCAACATATCTTAATGATGTATATATTTACCTCTCGAATGGATACATCCAGCGATACTGCACAGGACCAGCTATGCTCGCTTCGTATGGCAAGTGAACCGGTAAATGCTCCATTGAGTCAAAAAAACTGGGAGGAAATATTCGCTCAAGCTTGCATAAAATAATTGGAATTTCCTCCTCAAGCCTTGCCATTGATGCAGAAGTAATGACTGCGGCAGATAACTCCTTGAAGAATAAGCTGAGCTCCGTAATTGCCTTCCAGACATGTTGCGGAAGCAACTCACGAAAAGCTATAGGTAATAATCGTTGCATGAAAACATGGCAGTCATGGCTCTTCATGCCGAACAACTTGAGCTTATGCATGTCCACACACCTACCGATATTTGAGGCATAACCATCTGGAAATTTTAACCCTCTTAGCCAGTTACATAAAACTTCTCGTGAATTTCTGTCAAGAGTGTAACATGCTTTAGGATAGGTCCCATCGGCACTCCTTCTCAAATCACCTCTTCTACAGTACTGATTAAGTTCTTCTCTTGACTTTGCAGTATCTTTTGTTTTTCCCGGGATGTTTAGCACCGTGTTAAATATGTTATCAAAGAAATTTTTCTCTATATGCATGACATCCAAGTTGTGCCGGATGAGATTTGTGCTCCAATAAGGCAAATCCCAAAATATACTTCGCTTCTTCCAGTTATGTTCTTTACATATACGGCTATTTATTCTATCTGCATCTGGTTCCCATGCATACATCAACCCCAAATTCTCTATAGAATCAAATAGATCCGTGCCGGACCTAACCGGTTCGGCAAATTTTGTGACTGCTTTGTTCTTCCGGAAGGCGATCAAGTTACGCCTGTAAGGATGATTTGGTGGCAAGAACTTCCTATGGTTATCAAACCATGACTGCTTACCACTCTTCTGCAATGTAAATGCATCCGAATCATACATGCAATGAGGGCATGCCAGACGTCCAGCAGTGCTCCAACCAGACAACATTGCATATGCCGGAAAATCACTTATTGTCCACATCAAAGCAGCTCTCATTAAGAAATTTTGTTTCATAGAAATGTCGTAGGCTACCACTCCTGTTTCCCACAACATTTTCAATTCGGCCACCAACGGTTGCAGAAAGACATCAATCTTTTCCTTTGGATTTGATGGTCCTGGAACCAAAACGGTTAAAAACATTGCAGGATCTTTCATGCACTTCCACGGAGGAAGGTTATATACAGTCAGTATCACAGGCCAACATGAATACTGTTGCCCCGCTTGACCAAATGGTTGGAAGCCATCGGTACAAAGACCTAATCTCACATTCCTTATATCTTCAGCGAAATCAGGATGATTTTCATTGAACTGCTTCCAAGCCTTTGAATCTGATGGATGCCGCATTTCATCCTCTTTAGATTCATGTTCGGCATGCCATCTCATATCAGCAGCTGTTGCCTCAGATCTGTATAATCTCTGCAGGCGTGGGGTAAGAGGAAAGTAATGCATCCTCTTGTAAGGCACACTTTTCCTCCTACTTGTACCGGCTCCTCCTTCGGTGTTTTTGAACCTCGATTGCCCACAAATCTTACACCATCTCAGCTCTGAGTCTTCACCCCAAAATATCATACAATTGTTCAAGCAACAATCGATCTTATTAACTGGGAGCCCAAGCCCACGCAACAACTTCTTTGTTGCGTAAAAACTGTCTGCGGCAACATTATCATTTGGCAGAATTTCTTTGATTAACTCAGCTACAGAATTGAACGCCTTTTCTGATAATCGATGTTCTGCCTTAATATTCAACATTCGAGCAGCTGTAGAGACTGGGAATGACCCTCACACCCAGGATACAATTCTTGATTGGCAGCACTCAACATATCGTAAAATTGTTGTGCTTCTGGTTTGGTTCTTCCATAAATGTATTCTGATTGAAGTCATTACCCGATGCATTCATAACCATTTGTTCATATGTGTTTAAATTCACAAATGGTTCTTCTACGGGAATTGACTCTTGTTCGCCTATAACAAGCTGCTGGAATATCCTCTGGTTCACCATGACAGTACCAAACATAGTAATCAGGCACAAAACCCTTCTTACACAAATGCACCTTAACAGTTTCCACATCTCTGTAGGCTTTATTCTGACACCTGTGGAAGTTGCATGGGCACCTAATCCTAGGCCCATCCATCCATTCAGGTTGGCTACATGCAAATGCGATAAACTCTTCCAATCCATTCAGAAAATCTGGATTCAGCAAGCCATCTTTTATCCTTGCATACATCCATGAGCGAGTCCCGCTCATTTTTGTCCGACTTATACAAAGTCTGGTAAAGCATTAAATGAAACCAAAAAATAAAACTATATTAGTAATAATATATAACTAAATTATTTCTTGGGCACAACTAATTAAGGTTAATTACAACCAATTAAATCATTTATAAGTACGCAAATTTTTTTTAGATAATTTAAGGACTACCATGCAAGGGCGAGCCACCAATTGCTAGGAAGGACCGATGCATAGGTTAATGGCTAAAGAGAGGGCTTGAGTTTGTGTCGGGCCATAAGGCGATGCGTTTAGTCATTAGACTTCACAAGAATTCAAGTGTCTTAAATAATTCTACCTTCACTCCATGTCTACAAGGTAAGGCCCTATCCCATTCAAGAATATTTTTTGTGATATGTTATTCTGCTATTAATTATCATCGATCGGCAACATTGAAATTTCGGCAGCATTTCCCCATATGTTCTCCTACATGTGTGGTATATAAGCCACACTAGGAGAACGTATGAGCAAATGCAAACCGAAATCTCACCCCACGATGATTACTAGCAGACTAACATGTCACAAGAAATATTCCCAAACTGTCCACCAGGACAATTTGAGAATTTGCAAGACTAAGGCTTACAAATTCTCAAACGGGTCTAAAGGTTAATTAAAGTGCTGTGATTATGAAAGTCCGAAGACAATCGAACTTATGCTTGTTATTCTTAACTTCTTGTGAATTATACATGTAATCACTAACTTTTTTAAGATTATTGTGTCAAATACAAATGTTTGCGAATACTAAAATGTAAATCATTGAAACTAGTAATTTGTTGCTGGAAATTAAATAATATAACAACAAAACATTTTATTTAGCATTTCAAAATGTAATGCATCATTAAGTTTGCAGCAATATAAATAATCAAACATAACAAATGTAAATGAGTATAAATGCACAAATACTATTGTCATAAACATTCTGCTTAAATTAATTATTGCATAAATATATGTAAATTAAATAAACATTCTTAAATTAAGAAAAAATTTTTTTCAGGGGGGCGGGGGGTTTCCCCCTCCCCCTGAAAATTTTTTTTTTTTTTTTTCACAGTGGCCTGGCCACCGTGGCCAGGCTTCGTGGCCGGACAAGATAACAAAGGGGGGGGGGGGGGGGGGTTTCCCCCCTCCCCCCTGTTAAATTTTTTTTTTTTCACAGTGGCCTGGCCACCGTGGCCAGGCCACTGCGGCCATGGCCGGACAAGAAAAGAAAGGGGGGGCGGGGGTTTCCCCCCCTCCCCCCTGTTAAAATTTTTTTTTTTTTTTTTTTCACAGTGGCCTGGCCACCGTGGCCAGGCCACTGCCGGCCACGGCAGCGGCCGTGGCCGGACAAGAAACAAAGGGGGGGCGGGGGGGTTTCCTCCCCTCCCCCTGTTAAAAAAAAATTTTTTTTTTTTACAGTGGCCTGGCCACCGTGGCCAGGCCACTGCCGGCCACGGCAGCGGCCGTGGCCGGACAAGAAAAGAAAGGGGGGGCGGGGGGGGTTTCCCCCCCTCCCCCCTGTTAAGGAAAAATTTTTTTTTTTTTTTTTTTTCACAGTGGCCTGGCCACCGTGGCCAGGCCACTGCCGGCCACGGCAGCGGCCGTGGCCGGACAAGAAAAGAAAGGGGGGGCGGGGGGGTTTCCTCCCCTCCCCCTGTTAAAAAAAAATTTTTTTTTTTTGATTACAGTGGCCTGGCCACCGTGGCCAGGCCACTGCCGGCCACGCAGCGGCCGTGGCCGGAGAAGACGGCCACGGCAGCGGCCGTGGCCGCCTTGTCCGGCCGCGGCCACGGCCGTGGCCGGACAAGAAAACAAAGGGGGGGGGGGGGGGTTTCCTCCCCTCCCCCCTGTTAAAAAAAAAAATTTTTTTTTTTACAGTGGCCTGGCCACCGTGGCCAGGCCACTGCCGGCCACGGCAGCGGCCGTGGCCGCCTTGTCCGGCCGCGGCCACGGCCGTGGCCGGACAAGAAAACAAAGGGGGGGCGGGGGGGTTTCCTCCCCTCCCCCCTGTTAAAAAAAAAATTTTTTTTTTTTTGATTACAGTGGCCTGGCCACCGTGGCCAGGCCACTGCCGGCCACGGCAGCGGCCGTGGCCGGAGAAGACGGCCACGGCAGCGGCCGTGGCCATAGGAAATAAATAAAAAAAAAATCATTTTTTTTTTAGATTACGGAGCTAACCTGGTTGAGATGAGATCGGGTTGCCGGAGTCGGATGCGATCTCGGGAAGCCGGAGGACGGGGATCGCCGGAGATCGAGCTTTAGCTTCACGGCGGCGCGCTAGGTCAGACGGGAAGGAGGAAAGGAGAAAGGGACCCGGCTTAAATATAAGGAATTAGCGACGCCAAAATTGCGTCGCTAATTTTCGTCGCAATTTTTTTTTTTTTTTTCTTAGCGACGCACTGGGCGTCGCTAATCCATCATTAATACATGTTTATAATAATTTTAAAAACATAGCGATGCCATAAATGCGTCGCTGAAGCGTCGCTAAATTGGCGCCATCCCTGGCGGGAAAAATATTTTATTTTCTAATAATTGCGTCGCTAAGGCGTCGCAATATTTTTTTAATAATTTAAATTGATTAAAATAAAAACTTATTACATATATTGCGACGCAATAAGTGCGTCGCAATTATTTTTTAAATATTTTTAAATAAAATTTAAATTTATTATAATAAGCGACGACAAATGGCGTCGCAATTTATTTATAATATTTATAAATGATTATATTTATAATTAATGTTAATAATTGCGACGATAAATGGCGTCACAATTTATTTATAAAATTTTTAATTATAAACTTATTTATTGTGACGATCGGCGACGATCCAACGGTTGCGATCGATCCAAGCCCTGATCCCGATCGGCGACGACCGATCGCGGACCGCGGCAATCGGTCCGATCGGCAAAGGTCCGACGGTTGCGATCGATCCAAGCCTGATTCCGATCGGCCACGACCTATCTCGGACAGTTGCAATCCGTCCGAGATCGCGACGATCCGACTGCGATCGATCCAAGCCTGATCCCGATCGGCCACACCGATCTTGGACGTCCCGAGATCGGCGACGATCCGACGGTTGCGATCGATCCAAGCCCTGATTCCGATCGGCGACGACCGATCGCGGACCACGGCTATCGTCCGATCGGCAAAGATCCGACGGTTGCGATCGATCCAAGCCCTGATCCCGATCGGCGCTCGGACGATCCCCATCGATCCCTGATCCCTGATCGGCCACGACCGATCTCGGACCGTGGCGATCCATCCGAGATCGGCGACGATCCAACGGTTGCGATCGATCCAAGCCCTGATCCCGATCGGCGACGATCGATCGCGGACCACAGCAATCGGTCCGATCGGCAAAGGTCCGACGGTTGCGATCGATCCAAGCCGTGATCCCGATCGGCCATGACCTATCTCGACAGTTGCAAATCCGTCCGAGATCGGCGACGATCCGACGGTTGCGATCGATCCTGAGATCGGCGATGACCGATCACGGACCGCGGCAATCGGTCCGATCGGCAAAGGTTCGACGGTTGCGATCGATCCAAGCCGTGATCCCGATCGGCCACGACCTATCTCGAACAGTTCCGAGATCAACGACGATCCGACTGTGATCGATCCAAGCCTGATCCGATCGGCCACGACCGATCTCGGACGCAATCGTCGAGATCGGCGATGATCCGACGGTTGCGATCGATCCAAGCCCTGATCCCGATCGGCCATGACCGATCTCGGACCGTGGCGATCCGTCCGAGATCGGCGACGATCCAACGGTTGCGATCGATCCAAGCCCTGATCCCGATCGGCACGACCGATCGTGGACCGCGGCAATCGGTCCAATTGGCAAAGGTCCGACGGTTGCGATCGATCCAAGCCATGATCCCGATCGGCCACAACCTATCTCGGACAGTTTGCAATCCGTCCGAGATCGACGACGATCCGACTGTTGTGATCGATCCAAGCCGTGATCCCGATCGGCCACGACCGATCTTGGACAGTTGCAATCCGTCTGAGATCGGCGACGATCCGAGGGTGCGATCGATCCAACCCTGATCCCGATCGGCGACGACCGATCACGGACCGCGGCAATCGGTCCGATCGGCAAAGATCCGACGGTTGCGATCGATCCAAGCCCTGATCCCGATCAGCCACGACCTATCTCGGACAGTTGCAATCTGTTCGAGATCGGCGACGATCCGACGGTTGTGATCGATCCAAGCCCTGATCCCGATCGGCCATGACCGATCTCGGACCGTGGCGATCCGTCTGAGATCGACGACGATCCAACGGTTGCGATCGATCCAAGCCCTGATCCTGATCGGCGACGACCGATCGCGGACCGCGGCAATCGGTCCGATCGGCGATGATCCAAGGGTTGCGATCGATCCAAGCCCTTATTCTGATCGGTCACGATCAATTTTGGACTGATCGCTATTTAACATAATTAATTTTTTTAAATATATAACGACGCAAAGGGTTGCGTCGTATTTTTTTAATATGATAATTATAATATATAAAAAATTAACTTTAATTCTAATAATTACGATGCAATAAGTACGTCGCTATATTCAAACATAATTTTCCAAATTAATATTTTCGCTTATTACATCGCTAATGCGTTGCTATTTAACATAATTAATTTTTTAAAAACATTGCAACTCACTGTGTTACATCGTAATTATTTTTTCTCATATTTATAATTTATAAAATTTAATTTTATTTAAAATTATTGCAATGCAATTATTTCATCACTAAATTAAAAATAATTTTAATTTATTTCTTGTTTATTGCGTCGCTAATGCGTCGCTATTTAAAATATTTAATTTTTTCCAAATATTGCGACGCACTGGGTGGCGTCGCAATATTTTTTTAAAATATTAGTACTGTAAAAAATATAATTCCATTTAAATTATTTGTGACGCAATTGTGTCGTTGCTAAATTAAAAATAATTTTCCTATTTTTCTAGTTTATTGCGTCGCTAAGGCGTCGCTATTTAAAATATTTAATTCTTTTCAAAATATTGCGATGCACTGGTTGGCGTCGCAATATTTTTTAAAATATTACTACTATAAAAAATATAATTCCATTTAAATTATTTACGATGCAATTGTTGTGGCGCTAAATTAAAAATAATTTTTCTATTTTCCAATTTTATTGCGTCGCTAAGGCGTCGCTATTTAAAATATTTAATTCTTTTCAAAACATTGCGACGCACTGTTATGCGTCGCAATATTTTGTAAACTATTTGTACTTTAAACAATATAATTTCATTTAAATTATTTGCGATGCATTTTTTGCGTCGCTAAATTAAAAATTATTTTTCTTATTTTCTAATTTATTGCGTCGCTAATGCGTCGCTATTTAATATATTTAATTCTTTTAAAAACATTGCGACGCACTGTGATCCGTCGCAATATTTTTTTCCGATAATTAGATTTTATAAAATTTAATTTCATTTCAATTATTTGCAATGCAATTGGTGCGTCGCTAAATTAAAAATAATTTTTTTAATTATCTATTTTATTGCATCGCTAATGCGTCGCTATTTAAAATATTTAATTCTATTAAAAACATTGCGACGCAAATATTGCGTCGCAATTTTTATTGATATTTATATTTCATAAAAAATTAATTTAAAAATATTGTGATGCAATATTTGCATCGCAATATTAAAAATTTAAATTTTTTTTAATTTTTTGGTTAATTGAGTCGCTAATGAGTCGCTAATGCGTCGCAATATTTTGTTGTCACAAAGGCATCGCAAAGAGGTCGCAATTTAGCGATGCAATTATGCGTCGCTAAATTTGCGTCGCTATTTCAGTATTTCTTGTAGTGAAATATATCACGTTACCCCTTACAAGGTCGACTTTAGAACATGAAATATAATACATGCTACAGTGGAGCTTCCATTTAATGGGCCATGTCATACTTAAACACTATAGGAACACAAGTCCAGGCATCACAAAATTGCCTAACTCAAGCACACACCAATGCTCCCAGTTTTGCTATAATAAGCTTAGTATAGATTTATGGACATATCACTATTCATACACTGCATATGCATATATGTACTTTGTACTTGACTCTTCTGAGTCTCATCTCAGTCCAAACTGAGGCGACTTTGATTATAATCTATTTCATTATACTTTATGTAGCTCATTCTGCAACTTATACAATCTTCAACTCATGCATTGCTACTCAAGCATCTATAATGGCTACTTTAGTATCATTCTGTCCACTACAAAAGTATCAGGGTGATCACCCGTATGAGTGGGCTGATCTAAGCTTGTAACAATTATACACATATATTTCTATAAATATGAACTCATCATAATAATGAAAATAAATATTTCATAAACTTTAACACAGTCATTGATGTCCATACAATCCCTGTTTGACAACAAAAAAATATAGAGATAAACTTTTACATAAGTCTAAAACATATCTCGATCTGTCATACTCTATACAGACCTAGACTCCTCACATGAGCTTGGAACACATCCCTAAGAATGGGCTTCGTTAGAGAATCAGCTAGCATTCTGCCAGTAGAGATATGCTTTAGGATAACTTCTCCTTACTTGACCATATCCCGAATGAAGTGATATATGATGTCAATATGCTTGGTCCTTCCATGGTACTTAGGAACCTTAGCATATTGTAATGTTGCCATACTATAAGAACTGATATGATTAGTCTCAAGTGCATTAGTTGATATCTCAAGTCACCTCAAGAACCTCCTCAGCCACACGGTCTCCTAGACAGCAGCCGAACAAGCAATATATTCGGCTTTCATAGTGGACAAGGCGATGCAGCTTTATTTCTTACTGTACCAAGTGATAGCTCCATCTTCAAAGATGAACACATATCCTATGGTGGATCTACGCTCATCTCTATCATCAGCCCAATTAGAGTCAAAGAAAGCCTTTAATCTCAAATTTTTACCTTGATAGCATAGGGTGAGATTGGCAGCACCACGAAGGTAATAAAAAATCCTTTTAACTGCAGCCCAATGAGCAAGTCCTGGATTGCTTTGGTATCGACTAACTAAGCCGACTGCAAAGCAAATATTAGGGCAAGTATACAATATAGCATACATCAAGCTCCCTACTGCACTAGCATAGGGGTCCTACTCATCTTTTCTCTCTCCTTATCAGTTCTAGGGCATTGGTCGATACTTAAAGTACAACCCTTTTCTAATGGGGTATCAACAGGTTTAGAATAGTGCATTTGGAATCATTCTAAGATTTTCTCAATATATGTTTCTTGAGACAAAACAAGAAACTTCTTAGCACGATTCCTTAGGATCCTCACTCCTAGAATAGTGCATTTGGAATCATTTTAGGACCTAGCTTTCTCAACTTATGAGAGGCATTGTGAACATATCCTGTTGAGCCCCAGGAATGCAAATGATCCACAAAAGGTAGCGCGTCATACCATAGCTCATATGGAGCAAAGGTACCATTTTACTAGGTACACGGTTAAGGATGTAAGCAGCAATCAATAGTGCATCTCTCTAGAAACTAATTGGAAGATTTTCCTACGCCATCATCGATCTAACCATGTCTAGTAAAGCCGTATTTCGATGCTCGGCAACACCATTCTATTGTGGTGTTCTAGAAATGGTAAACTGCTTGTGTATCCCCTTTTTCTCATAGAACCATTGGAATTGCTCAAATAGATATTCGCGACCTCTATTAGTTCAGAGAGTCTTTAAAGACCTTTCTTTCTAATTTTATACCTCAGCTAAAAATCATCCAAAACAATTCAGCGCTTTATAGCAGTGGAAGATCAGGTATGTATACCCTGAATCATAAAAAATCATTAATAAATGTAAGAAAAAAGGAAGCGCCATGGCGCACCTTGACACTCATGGGTCCATAGATATCAGAGTGAACTAGCTCTAATGGGTGAGAGGCCCTAGTAGCCTTACCAAAAGGGTTTCTTGATGCCTTTTTTGCTAGGCAAGACTCACATACAGGTAGATTTATCTTGGTAAGAGGGCCCAATAGCCCTGCTTTAGCCATCGTGCCATTCTATCTTGGCCCACATGACCAAGTCTGGTATGCCAAAGAAAACTATCATTACAGGCAGAATAGAAGCACAAGAAAATGAGGAATAAGAAGCACACAATTCAACGTTAAGTCTAAAGAACCTTTGTGACAAATATCCATAAAAGGACAAAACACCATCTAGATAGACTAACATACGATCACTAGAAAAATAAAAAGTGTAACCAAGTGCCAACAAGGCAAGAATAGAATAAAGATTACACCAGATAGTTGAAACCTACAAAACATCATGTAGGATCAACACATGTCCACCACGAAGTGTAACACGATATGCTCCTATACCCAAAATTCGCTCATGCAGTTTATTTCCAAGTATGACAAACTGGATATTTATAGGTATCCGGTGAAAATTCATAAAACCAGCTCAATCTCGCACTATATGTTTGTTTACTCCTGAATCTACAATCCAATCGGGGAGTGTGTCATCAACTAATGCATATGAACAAACATAAAGAGAGCTTAATATGGAGCATACATTATTTGGCTCAGTGTAATCATGAGCAAAGTGGCCTTTTGCTTCACAGTTGTAGCACTTAATCTTTGTCATATCTCTCTTGTTCCCTTGATGTCCTCTCTTTGGTTTGGCCACAGGTTTTCTTTTAGATCCCTGAGCACTCCTGTTATGTGCCTTTCCCTTCTTTTTATTCTTGGGCCTCAAAAACTCATCAGTAACCACATAGGCCAAAGGGAGAGAAGTCTCAATGCGCTAGCCTCCAGCTTAAGATGACGAGTAATGTCCTCAAAAGTCTTGATTTGCTCACTATGAGTCATCAAGAGCTTCATTTGACTCCACTGAGGGTCAGGCATTGAATGAATCACTACAAGGACCTGTTACTCATCAGTAAGGTCAACTCCAGCAGCCTTCATATCCCTAATCATGTTTTTCATACACGAAGGTGGGTTGACAAGGAATGATTGGGATCCTTGACATATTGCATGAATCTAAGGTTCAAGGCACGTAGCCATATGGCAGAAGTTTGACCAAACCTGATCTTGAGTTAGTTCCACATATCCTGAGCAATCTAACAATGCTCAAAATTGACAATAAGATTATTGTGCATATTGCTTAATATAGTCAAGTGTGCACAATGATCTTACTTGACCCAATTTTTATAGGCTTTCTGATCAAGGCGATGTTGCTCAGTAGTGCCAAGCGCTAGTGGTGTCATGCTAGTTGTCAGAGTCTTCAAGACTTCTAATTTATTCAGCAGGTATTGAATTTTTTTTGCCACATTTCATAGTTCTGTTCATCTAGCTTCTCACCTTTGTTGAGATCAGCTATCACAGATTTGGAGGCCATCACAGCATTCAGTCAAGCAAGGTATGGACATCAGGCACATATCAATGTATACAGTTATCTAAAAAATAATCAGATTACGGATGTTCCTTCTTATAAATGAGATCGAAAACTTCGCTAAGCTCATAATCATCACTCATTTAACATGATGGAACACAAACTCTGATAATTTTTCATAGAACACATCTATATCATCCACATAAATAATATGTTTGCAGAATATTTATAGCAAATGACATAAATTTCTCTCATGCACTAAGCATAAATTATGTCAAAAGAAAATGTATAGAAACATACATAAACTATATTTATACACTAAGCATAAATAATTATGCATCCAAAAAAATTAGTCACAAAAATTTAGGCAGAATGGCAATGATAATATTCATGCACAAAGCATAAATAATCATGCCACATCAAGAAAACCTACAATAATTTTTTTTCTTTAATTTTTTTTAGATTTTTATTTGGATTTTTTGCAATTTTTGCAATTTTTTTAAATTTTTCTATAATTTTTTATGATTTTTTGAAATTATTAAAATTTAAAAAATCAAAAAATGCCATGCATGCTACTGATGTCAGCTGGGACCAACACATGGCTAGACACAGACTACCATTAATTGCCATGTCATCTGCCATGGGGCTGCCATGCATTGTCACGTGTAAGACCCGGCTTGCCATGTCCTCACATGTTGATGTGGCAGCCACGTCAGCAACAATAGCTTTTTTTATGGGTTCAGTAATTATGAAATTACCCCTAAATTTTTGCAAATTTATGGGTCATGCCACCCAACTCACAAAAACAAAATGCCCCTGGATTTGTCCAATTTATGGGTGATGCCACTCATAAACTAGACAGGCATTTCAGATGCCCATCACCCACATGGCAGCAGCAAGGGGCAGTCCCAGCCCTTCGATGGCCGGGAAGAGCTCGGGGGAACTCCAATGGCAGGCGAGAGGTCGTCGGCCATCAGAATCCACTCGGTGAGGCGGCAAGGGCTTGCATACACCGCACGCGCAGTGGATGCAGGGACTTTCCTGGCCTCCAACGTCAGGGAAGAAGCCAGTCGCACTCCAGTGCCCCGATAGCCAGCCTAGAGGGGGGCTCCGGCGATGGGCAAAGCATCGCCGACCATCGAAAATCTCCTGGTGGCCATAACGGCCATAGGTTGTTAAGCCAAATGTTGTTAAGCCAAAATTTAATTATAATATTATCTAGTCCGATCAAATCGGTTCATCCGATCAAACCGATTGACCCGCGACCCAAATGTTAAGCCAGTTCGTTGTCCGGTCTGATTTTCAAAACATTGATTTTATCATCAAAAACATACAGAAAGAAAAAAAAGGAAGAAACTCAATCTTTCCATAATTGATCAATCTCTACGCAATTTCTTATCAAGAAATTTTAATGGATCAAGGTATGTTTTATTGATTTATGTTTATTACTATAAAAAATTATTTTATTCTAAGATTTTGTCTATTATGATTTGTGTAAATTAGGGTTTGAATTATATAATTAAAGAAATCCCTACTGAGTTTACATATGATACCAGAGTCGTGATTGATGAATTTATGATTTTTTTATTATAATTTATCTATTTGATTGTTTTGTTTTTTTTCTCTCTCGATGCAATTTCGTGTTTCTCAAAAAAACAATTCAAAATTGTGAGGGCACTGCCTTTAAAGTCCATACCATTCATTTATGCTTGACAACTGATTTCCTCCATGCATGGCATCTTGATCACATCTTTCATGGGATGCTTGGTTCCTAATATCTAAGTTTCTAGCCCATGGGGTTATCCCTATGATTATCTCGAAGATAGTGTTGTCCATGAATGCAGGGGAAGCAACCATGATTATGATAATAATCAAGGTAGCAGTTACATGGAAATTATGAAATGATTTTATTTGGATTCAATTAATGGTTGCTTAAATTAAGAATTATGACAAGTAAAAGGCTAAACTACAATATTAACCCTTAACTTAGGGGTTTATGTCACTTTGGTCCCTGAACTTCAAAAAGTTGCAAAAGCAATCCTGAACTTTCTTTTTGTTTCACTTTAATCCCCACCATTAAAATAGAAGATGCCATGTGATTTTATCCTACGTGACAGTACATGTNATCTCTATGCAGTTTCTTATCAAGAAATTTTAATGGATCAAGGTATGTTTTATTGATTTATGTTTATTATTATAAAAATATTTATTCTAAGATTTTGTCCATATTATTTGTGTAAATTAGGGTTTGAATTACATAATTAAAGAAATCCCTAATGAGTTTACATATGATACCAGAGCCTTGATTGGAATTTATGATTTTTTTATATGAATTTATCAGATGATGTTTCTTTTTTTTCTCTCTCGCTACAATTTCGTGTTCTCAAAAAACAATTCAAATTGTGAGGGCACTGCCTAAAGTCCATACCATGCATTTATGCTTGACAACTGATTTCCTCCATGCAGGGCATCTTGATCACATCTTTCATGGGATGCTTGGTTCCTAATATCTAAGTTTCCAGCCCATGGGTTATCCCTACGATTATCTCGGCGTTGTCCATGAATGCAGGGGAAGCAACCATGATTATGATAATAATCAAGGTACCAGTTACATGGAAATTATGAAATGATTTTTATTTGGATTCAATTAATGGTTGCTTAAATTAAGAATTATGATAAGTAAAAGGCTAAACTACAATATTAACCCTTGAACTTAGGGGTTTGTGTCACTTTGGTCCCTGAACTTCAAAAAGTTGTAAAAGCAATCCTAAACTTTTTTTTTGATTTACTTTATCCCCACCATTAAAATAGAAGATGCCATTGATTTTGTCCTACATGACAACACATGTGGCATTCAGGTGACAAAATCAAATTCAAAACCATTATCAACCCATTAACCTAATATCTAATAATCTGGAAAAAAAAACTTCTTTCCCTTCCATCCGTCGCGGCCCCCTTCGTATGTTAGATAAGCACCCTAGAAAGTCAATTGTTGGTATACACATTATTTTGTTCCAGAACTTTTCATTGTACATGATGATCATATTAATAAAATTGGGCATTATTCATACATGTTGATGTGTCATGTATCGTTCTTGGGATTGATGGACAATGACATGTATTTTTAAGAGTTAAAAATTTGAGATACATGTCATAATAGATTAATTCTTAAAACACTCCTAATCAATTGATCAATCACAAGGACGATGATCGATCCGATCAGATTTGAGCATGGATCACCTTGATAAGAGTCTCTTGTATGAGGTATGAGATACCAAGGTGAGAATACTGGTAGATGTTTGACATCAGTACCGAGCGTGACCATACGAGAAGTCAGTAGGATGACCACTCATTCTCCGTGAATTCTTGATAATGTAGTAATGTAAGTTGTTCTTGACCTATGGTACTTTGGTTGCTCACACTAGGGTTATTATAGTTTTACTGCATACTGCCTTGATCCTCTTAGGCATCAAGGACTTTGCTATGTATATTGGCTGCAATGCTCCTAATGTATGAGTAAGAAGTATTTTTGAGGAATCTATCAGTCCTAGTAGATAGGGAGTAGTCCTACGCTATTTAGGAGATTGAGTTCATGAGTCCATGGCCATGATAGGTGATAATTGAAAGGAGTTTCCATTAGATCATAAGTTGAACTCGAGTCCAATAATATTTTATGGCTGTGTGCTTAGGGTTTGATGAGTTATTCTTAACCTAGAACCCTATCGAGACTCTTGATAGGAGGACTATACTGCATGGTAACTACATTCTGAGTTCTTTTTTTAACCTGCTGGCTTGCCACTATGTACTGCTAGGTGTCACTAGTGGATTATGAGAAGCTTACTAAAATCGATTAGGATCATCGATTCTAAGTTATGAGTTGAGTCGAAATAGTTTCAACCCATCGAAAGCAATTTTGGTGTAACCCGAATGCTGATTAGGGATTATTCTCACTACTAGACAGGTTGGAACCTATGAGGTCATATGCAATAGGGGCTGAACTCCTCTCTTTAATCCTTACATTAATTTGATTAATATTTTAGATCAAGTTCCTGAAGATGGGTTGCTAATTGTTAGCAACTTGGCCTAATAGCTTCACTGCTGACCTAATTCGATGAGATCAAATTATTTTATATCTCCTTTGAATGTTAACTTAGATTTGACCAAATACATTTAGAATTAATTTAAGTTGTCCAAGACTCAATTAAAACTTGAGTATGAGTCTCATGTGATGAGATTCAGCTTGGACTCAAATCCAATTCAAATTGGATTCAAATTTGACCCTGAATGAAGAGTACTAGTGGATTGAGACTCTTGATCTTTCTAAGGTGGTTAATCTAAGACCTTTGATCTTCCTAAAGTGGTTAATGTACATTAAATTCAAACCCTTATTTAATATAGAAGATAATAGAAATCTTATCAATTTATTAAGTGTGGGGATAAGTAAAGGGTTTGGCTTTTCAAATTCTAAGATAATAAATATCATAAATAGTCTTATAATGAAAAGATGACCTTTGGATTGCTTTTTTTAATAGTCATTATGATGGAAAACTTTTTGGATTACCTAAAATTAATTGTAGCATTAATTGCTTTCATAATGAAAGATTTCTTTTGGATTACTCTTGGTAGCCTATAAAAAGGGTCCGTAGCCTAGCAAAGTAGCAGCAAGTGAACAATTCATCTTATATGAAATCAGGCTTTGCATAGGTTAAAAGATCCCTTAGATTTAGAAAAGTCTTTATTTCTATTCTTCTACCCTATATTAGATATATTGGGAAGAAATAAGAGACAATGCAAGTTCTTGATAAGGAGATCAGGCACAAGAAGGTTGATTCAGCAAAGAGTTTACTGAACCATCTTCATCAAATAAATCTGCAAGGTGCTAGCACCCGATGATCCATCCATTTTGAGGAGTCTTCATCCCCACATAGATATTCATAAAGGTCAGTTATGTGAACGGCTCTAGCTCGGGACCAGTGATCCAATAGGATAAATTCTAGTTGCATATTTCGACTTGATGAGTTAAAATTTAATGTTTAAATTTTTTGCTACATTAGATCTAATCTTTGATCATGCCACTACTAAGTAAATAAGTTTTAGATATGATTTACAACTTGTTCATCCTATTTTAAATTTTAAATTTATTATTTTGCTGCAAGATACTGATAGTGTCTGTACTAACCTAATCCATCAATTAAGGTTTTCAACATCCTAACCCCCTTCCTCCTTCGTCTCTCAGCCCCTCCTCTTCCCTGCCTCCAACCACGACCTCCTCCCTCCCCCCTCCTCCGTCTAGCAGCCCCCTTTGGTTTGCAGATATGCTTCAAACCCTAAATGCTTCTCTCTTTAGTAAACTTAGGGGAACTTTGTAGCCTCCAATTTTTCATCAAAAAAAATGATGATCGTTCTTTGAACCAGCGTGGGGCAGGCTGCATGAATCACATGGAATGTGTTTCATTTGCTTCAGCTGAATACCATAAATACACCTTCAAGTCATTCAGCCAAGGCATCTCAATATAGCTACTCTTTTCTTCTTCCTCCTAGTTTGTTTCTTCTTTCTCGGCACCTTACATCGGGGGAGGGGAAGTCTCCCTTCCCCCATCGCACGTGTGCTATGGGGTAGGGGTCGCGGAGGCTGCATGAATCACATGGAATGTGTTTCATTTGCTTCAGTGAATACCATAAATACACCTTCAAGTCATTCAGCCAAGGCATCTCAATATAGCTACTCTTTTCTTCTTCCTCCTAGTTTTGTTTCTTCTTTCTCGGCACCTTACATCGGGGGAGGGGAAGTCTCCCTTCCCCCATCGCACGTGTGCTATGGGGTAGGGGTCGCGGAGGCTTCCATGGCCCTTCTCCCCCCACCCCCCTCCTTCCTCAGTGCGTGTGCCATAGGGTGAGAGCCTTCCATGCCTCCCTCACCTTCCTGGGTGACGGACAAAGGACGTTGGGCGGGAGGGGGGAGCCGCTGGTGCCACATGCGAATGGGGAAGGAAGGTTTTTTTGAAGATTATTGAATATTGGGTTAACGGGTTAATGGGTTGATAATGTGTTTGAATTTGTTTTTGCATCTAAATATTACGTGTGTTGCCATGTGGGACAAAATCAAATGCGTCTCCTCTATTTAATGGTGGAGATCAAAGTAAAATAAAAGAAAAGTTTAGGACCACTCTTTTAACTTTTTGAAGTTTGGAGACTAAAGTGACATAGCCTTTTAAGTTCAAGGGTTCATACTGTAGTTTATTCTAATTAAAATATTGTATTAATTAAATCAAAAGATTGGATTATCTTACTTTCATTCCCCCATGTTGGAGTGTTGTCATGGGGGTTACGAAAAGACTTGAAAGAAAGTATTGATGTATAATAACATACAAGTTGTCACAATTAATTACCAAACAAATTTCTATGATGCTTTGGTCTTTGTGCCTGCCATTCTTTATGCATATTTTATATTTCTTATTTATATTTGAAAAACATCATAGTAAAATAGATATGTATTTTATGAGACCTTAGGTCTATTGTATTCACATATAATATTATCATTGATCAAATTTTGATATCTATATTATGTGTAATTTATTAGTCACCAAAGTGGTTAAATTAGAAAGTTTATAGGTATATAAATTAAATAAATTTAATTACTCATAATTATGTGATGCTTATAAATGAATGACATGATTGTTTATTTGTCATGAGTATTTGAAGTTCATTGATTATAAATATTTAAGGATAGCAAAAGTCGGATTAGTCACTTTTATAATCTATGAACATGATGTGGTCAATTGATATGCTTGGTTAGGTATGTTTAGTATATCCAAAGATAGCAAACATATTTAATTTGAGTATATATTGTTAAGTATATAAAATTAAAATTAAGTATTAATTATATATTTTTGTATCACCCAAAGGAGAACCTCAATATGACTTATTGTTTACTTGATTTTATGGAATCTGAATATTTATTTAAGCGTATTACTAAAAGCATTAATGTGTGAGCCTATTCTCTATATTTGCAGTTCCTATTCTCTTCATTCGCAAGCTATGTCTATTCAAATGTTCAATAGGCTTAATTTCTCTGAATGGCGAATAAGTTCGGTTTCTCCTTGATGTTCTGATCTTGATTTCGTACTCATATATGAGAAATTCATTGCTGACTTGGGAAAAATCAAAAGATTTAGCCTTATGTTCATGCGAATGACTATAGCAAACAACATCAAGTCCATAATTCATACCACTGAAGGTGCTAAGAAATTTATGCAGTTTATGGAAGCATGTTCCCAATATGATTCTGCTGATAAGTCACTTGCTGGAACATTAATGAGTACTTTAACCAAAATTAAGTTTGATGGTTCTCATACTATGATGAGCATATCATTGAAATGATGAATATAGCAGGAAATTTATAGGATTGAAAGTGAATGAAATTTTTTTTGTGTAATTTAATATCAATTCCATGCCTCTGAGTATGATACATTTCATATGAGTTATATCATGAAGGATAAGTGAAATGCAAATAAACCGCAAAGTATACTCATTCAATAGGAAGCAAGCTTAAGAAATAAAAAAATCACTCTATTAATTTTATGGATCAACAAAAAAGTAGAAAGTAAGAAAAAAAAAAAAAAAAAAACTCTATTAATTTTATCCCAATAAGTTAGAGTTTAATCGAACCGAAAGTGATCGAAAATAATCCAACTTGATCCAATTGCTGAAAATTTCGGCACAACCCGACCCCCACGACTCCTTTCGTCGGCCCCACCAAAGAATTGCACCCCAGCATTCCCCTGCTCCGGGAGAACAGCATAAGCACCGTCTAGCTTCCTCCTCAACCAGCGACGAAAGCACACGAGCCGTTCCAAAAACCAAGGAGTGATATGGATTCTCTGCGTTGCAACTAGATCTGCACAATATAAGGTAACACCGTGCAAATTTTCCGCTTCCACGTTGCTTATCCTCATTGGTGCATCAAAGTTAACCTTCCCCTCATGCCAGATGGCAAGAGCTCCTATTGGGACCGTGAATGAGCCCCATAGAATATTAGTCATTTAATTATTTACTGAATATTAAAACATTAATTTATCTTTATCTTCATATATAAATATATATATATACACGCGCTTTCCCGCAAGCTCCGTTTCGTTTTGGGTTCGCTACCATCTCGCCCTCTCGAACTGAGAAGAACGGAAAAGAGAGTGTATGAACGAAGAGGGTGTAAAGGAGAAGAACACTAGTAGAAGAGAGAGATCTAATTTGATCCAATCAACTGATAGAAAGAGTGAAGGAGATGGCGACCTCGGGGGCGGCAGAGGCGGCTGCGGAGAATGACGAGGATCCGAAGACAAAGCTGTGGAGGTTGGTGAGGCTTATCACGGATGATGACGATGGCCGGCTCGACACCTTCGACGAGGCGGCGAGGGCGCTCAAGGAGCTCAAGAATCTGACGGTCGGACGGCCGGCAGTCCCCCAGCACTTCTTGAGTCCGCTCTCCTCCAAGCTGATGAACGACCCCGTGATTGTGAGCTCCGGGCAGGTAAACATCGCTTCTTCCCAGTTCTTTGTATCGATTGCAATAATTCGCATCGATTAAGGTTTGAAATGCAGATTTCGATATCGGAGAATGTTCTTGATGAATCAAGATTCCGTGGATTACACTTCTTGTTCTTGATTTTTTTTTTTTTTTTGGAATGAGGTTTTAATTCCTTGGGTTGTTTTATTTATTTATTTTTTTTTTGTTGAAAGTCGTGTGCATTTCGATGCGATTATGAGAATTTTCAGACTGTGCTGCAAGAACCTTTTCTTTTTAAGAAACTCGATTTCCTAATATGCTTTTGACGACTATTCATGTTATGGCGCCTAATGTGGGGTTTTTCTTATCGCCCCTTCCCGTTTCGGGATTGAAGAACTTGACAATAATTGGATTCTTGGTTCAGTTCTTGAGCTGTGAGTTAGAAGTCAACGTGAATCTTCTGATGATGCTTGGACTCTGTTTCCGAATCCGCGTTCGATTTTTATTGCTACTTCAAGAAATCTTTTCTCCGGACACAGGACTCAGGGTTTAGTCGATCGAATCGTTAGGGTTCCTTTTGCCGATGCTGGGACCGTGAATTGGAATATGTGCGAATAGAAGGAATTCCTGTTACAAGGCTCTGATGCCTCTCATGTCCTTTAATCGTATAACAACAACCCTGTTCCTTTGTGTGATCTGAGTTTATATTTGCGGCTGTGACTTTTCTTGCAGACCTTTGAACGTCCATACATCCAGGAGTGGCTGCTCTGCGAGGTCCGGACATGCCCGGTGACCGATCAGGTTCTCTCCTACCCCCTCCTCACCCCCAACATCGTGATCCGAACCTTGATATCCGAATGGTGTATAGAGAATGGCATCCCTTTTCCTGAACCTGTGAGCCGAGGCGGAGTCGTGGTCCCAAGAAAAGATGTTAGGGAGGTTTACGATGTCGTCCACAAAGTTTCTTCATCAACCTCCATCTCTGAGCAGAAGGAAGCCGTGAAAGAGCTTCGGCTTCTCACCGAGCGCAACAGGTTCTCCCTAGCCATCATAGGGGAGGATCCAGACACAATCCCTCGATTGCTTTCTGTTCTCTGCTTGCCAGGCTTGAATGATGATCCAGAATTCCAAGAGGACGCTGTGACCGCAATTCTAAATATTTCAAAACATGACGTCAATACGAAGATAGTCAAAGATGACCCCCTAGTCTTGCCCTTCCTCGTTGATATATTGAAGAATGGAACCATGGAGACTCAGAACAATATTAATGCAGCTTCCGCCTTGGTCCTGTTATCAGCACTTGATGCCTTGAGCCGGCTATCATTATTTCTTTCCGTGAGGTCAAAGATTGTTGAATTGGGAGCCTTCAAACTCCTTGTGGAGCTCCTGAAGCAAGACGACGAAACTACCAAGACACTGGCGGGAGAAGCCATTTATAACGTCTGCGCAACCCCTGATAACAGGGCGAGGGCATTGAAGGAAGGGGTAGTGGGTGTAGCCTTGAAGGCCATCATGGATGAATCTCTTGTAGATAAGTCGTTGGCTATCCTATCTCTTTTCTCAAGGTACAAAGAGGCAATGGAGGAGGTTCGTAGCAGCGGTGCGGTTCCCTACTTGCTTCGCATTCTGAGGTATAGCACCCTGGGAGGCGTCAAGGAGCATACAATAACGGTTCTGTACTATGCCTGTCCGAAGCGGGAAGAAGAAAAGTGGATGGAGATGCGGGAGGAGGAGAATTCGCATGCGACGTTCACTCGCCTTAAGAGTGATCGTAATTGGACAGTTCGTGTGATCGCAGATAGACTCTTAAGGAGTTGGAATATCTACCCGACGGAAGGTGGTGTTGAATGAGGACGTAACCGAAGGAAATAGGAGGTGTAGATCTTAGTGTAAACTGTTGGGGTTTAGTCCTCGATGATGAACGCGGTAGTGGAATCAACCTTGCTGAAAAAATACTTTGGGCTTTCTCTTTTTGATTGTCAATGATTGTGTAGTGATTAAGTGCTTGGTCTCTCAATCTCTTGATCCAAGATTCAATAATAAAGTGCCTGTGCATTTATTTCTTTGAACAATTAAGCTTTTTGTCCTCGTTTGTCCCTGATTACTAGCACTGCCACAAGCTCATTAATAAAGACTTTAATGTAATACATTTTTTTCTTGGCTTGTTTTTCTTCTTCTTTCATAGTGAGCTCATAAATTATAAGTGACCCAAGCGACTCATCTAAGTTTAGCTTTGCCAAATCTTTAACTTTAATGATGGTCATCATCTTTGGCTTTCAAAACTTTCATAAAAACCTAGAAGTTTTACAAATATTTTCAGTGTTGGTATAAACTTTACCAAAAAAAAACTTCAAAGATTTAATAATATTGATGAATCTATTAAATATATCAGAAATTGATTCTTCTGATTTCATTTTAAATAATTCATAGCTATAAAAGAAAATATTAATTTTTTATTTCTTAACTTGATTTGTACCTTTATGCATTAAGTTGATCCCATATTAAATTTACCCACATCTAGAGCACAATAGAGGACAGTTATAGTTGTAGTACTAGTTTGAAGAAACCTAATCTCCTTTTCATTTAACTCAATTTTCTTCTTAGGAATCTTTTAGCTATTCACAGTTTTAGTTGTGGCCTCATACCTATTAACTATGATTTTTCATATGTCATTAGTTAATGATTCATACATATTAACTATTATTTTCTATATACTCAACTCAACTCAACCCAACTCATCTAATCCTTTTTCCAACTACATGGGATCGGCTACATGAATCTGCTTCCTCCACTCTGCTCTATTTAGGATAATGATTTTCTATATATCATAATTAATAAATTAGATGAATATCTCCATCCTTGCTATTCAATATGAATAATTCTTTCTATTAAATAAGGAAGGACTATTGGTAAAGTGCCCCTCACTAAATGAGGATCTACTTAAGGTTATTATTTTTTTGCTCCTTGATTATTAAATCAATAAACTTGGAGACTGTGGCTTTGATACTAATTGATTTTTAATATTTTTAAAAACAAAAACTCATGGTTAAATCAATAACCCTCTTCTAATTTTATAGACATTAACAATACGGCCTTTAAAAATTTTAGGCAGCTTCAACGGTAATATAAAAATATATATGGTTGTTGGGTTCTCAGAAACCAAGCGATTGATTGCTCCTTGTTTGTGCGGCTGATCGCTAAGCCCAAGACAAACATCAGTCACTTTTAGATTTTTCTAACCATACCAAACTCGGTTGACATCATATACATGATTTTGGATTTATATGATAATTCTACATTAATTATGATTATCCTATCAAGTTTTATATATAGTCCTTAAGAAAAATAAAATTTAAAATTAAACTTCTTTTCTTTGAACATCAGCACATCAGATCGATATTTTAGTATGGTTTCTTTGATTTATGTGCTAGGGTAAGACTCAAGCTTTTGTAAGACTAACTAACAGCCTTTCAGATGAAATTTTCATCAATTTAGCTTTGATTGGACGTGCACATCTAAGTCATTACAATTCAAGCATATTATTAGTAATTTAATTAATATCTTGCTATCCTTTTTGAGCCTTAAGGATCAACAAATACTCTCACACCCTACCTTCCATACTTCGGTTGAGACTAGAAATGGGCTTAGAAAGAGCTAGCTTTCAAAAGAGCTTCGGATTGGTCTAATAAGATTGGGACTAGAATTGGGCCTAAAATACAACACTTGACCGAGTTCACCTTGGTGGCGGTGGAACACAGTCTAGTTCATTGAAGGGATTGTGGTGGTGGTGGTGGAGAAATGGATGAGAGAGAGACGGGATGACTACAGACGGAAACAACTACTCTTGAGAAAAGATGGCAAATGTTGCCTCTCCTTTGAAATTGTAGTTACTTTGATTGCTCTTAACTAATTTATATTTCTTCCATCTAGCTAGTGATATCATACAATCCCTTGATCAAACAATCCAAGTTATATCAGATTTTTTATTTTTAATTAATAAAGGAACGAAATAGGGAACATACTTTGTTTTGAAGCAGCGAAAGCAGCGGATCGTCGGTCATTGGAGGCTACCAGAGTTTCTAGTTCATCCACACCCTAAGCCATAGTTTCGATGAGTAAGAAGAGGAAGGAGGCACTTCTATCTCCGTATCGTCACCTCTCAGAAGACACCTCCGGTCTTCTTATAGAACCCGATAAGATTTAGAAAGTGGATAAGGCTGAGAAATACGAAGAGTCCCGACTCATGGGACACTGTGTGGGCGGCTAACTTGGCACCCAGGCCAATAATTTTTCACTCATCCACACAGGAATAATATCTTAACTCTCTCAACTTTTTGCGTGGTGGAGTGTGCGACTCGATGAAACTCACATACAATGACATACAGTGAAAATACTGCATTAAGTTAATAAATAACTAACGCAGTAAAGAGGAATACAATTCAATACCATCTATATCCCAAATAATCCGATCACACCTGATCAAGCACTCTCAATCCCAAGAAGCACTTGAAAAAACACAAAGTTGCACTACAAAAAAAAAAAAGAAGGATAATGACGCTCTTTTCCGAATTAAGTCGATACTTTTGGAACTAGTGTCGGGAGTATCCGAATTAGGTCAACACTTTTGGAAAATGTCAGAATATAATGAGTTTTAACGATGCTTTAAAGCATTGGACATTTGATTTCTGATGCCGATGCTTTAAGCATCAGCATCGTTAGTGTAAATCATGGAATACCGATGCTACTAAGCGTCGCATCATATTTTATGCTTTTTAGCGTCCGCACCATATTTTTATAAGGGACGCCAGGATCGAACGGTGCCAAAAAATTTGGGATTTCTGTTTCAATTTTAAAGCAAGCGCCAAAAAATTTCTCATGCGATCCCATGGGGAGAGATATAGCCCGACGTCGATCCCTCGGGCGCGACGCCTTTGCCCCTTCCCATGGGCTCGCCTCGATGGAATGGTCGGTGTACTGAGAAGGCCAGAGGCAGAAGCCATCATGGTGCTTGGCAATGAGGATGACGAGGGAAAAGCTTGGCAGCAACATTGATCCACTAGTTGGCATTGAGTGCGGTCGGGCGAAAGAGAGACGGGCTCTCCATGCCAGTCCCCCACTCGGAGCCCGTGAAGGTGTTCATGCTGAAGTGGAAGAACATTCTGAGCTTCAGGCGATGCCATTTCAGCTGCGCTGCGGTGGGGATCGGAAGGAGCGGCAGCGGCGGCGTGGAGACCTTAGATTGAGCGGAGTGAGATTCGTGAAGCAATATTATGATCAGAAACGTCCATAGACATCTCATGCTTCCTTATTTTCTCCTCTGTCACGCTTTGGATTCTAATGATGGAAATAGAGGAGAAAGAGGAGGGGGGAAGGAGAGATTCTCGTGACGATGTGAGAGAGAGATTCTTGCAGTGATGTGCAGTGAGTATCGGAGCTCCTGAAAAAGTTTCTTCTTCTTCTTTTTTCCAATCTAATTAGTCTAGCGGAGTTTGGTTGGTGGTTCAAATAGAAGTGCTCTGTTTTTTCTCATTATTCACTTGTATTTGAAACGCCTCACCAAGTTGCCTCGATTAAGTGAAAATTTTTATGTCTCTAACCATTATTCCGATATTTCAGCCGCGGCAAACGGCCCAACTCCAGCGGAATCTCACCATGTTTGTTTAAGATACAAAGAAATAGGCAGCATAGTAGAGCATTATCATCGTTGGAAGGTGTTGTTAATGGATGGAACTTCCTCATCCATGAATCGCCGGTGAGTGGCAAGGTTAAGAGGCAAGAAGCCTCAAGAAGCCAACGCATTTTCTTCCAACGACCCAGCTTCCTCTTTTTTCTGCCTTTTGGGTTTGTTATTTTTTTTAGAAAAAAAATGTTGCCGACGCTTTAAAGCATCAAAAAAATTATTTTTTTTTAAAAAAATGTTGCCGACGCTTTAAGATTTGTCTACGCTTAAAGGGACTTCCCAACGCTTTCCCGATGCTTTCAAAAAGCGTTGGGATTTTTTGTTTCCACCCCCCATTTTCCTGATGCTTGTAAAAGCGTTGGAATAGCAGAAATTTGTTGTAGTGATATAATATTTGTATCCATAATCATATGCAACTCATACACATGATTGCCTGGGCAATGGATTACAAACATAAGGTATAGTCACAAATAATCTTCTTTGAACACTCATACCAGTCCATCTTTGTCCAGTTGACTTCCTAAGATTGTCTCATGTGGCCACATCAATTCCATGATCCTAAACTCCAACTTTATGGTATAGGTTCAAGTTCAAGGATACTACATAGTTGTAAGGCTCACACGGTAATGAAGAGGAAATATATATCATGTTACCCCTTACAAGGTCGACTTTAGCACATGCAATATAATACATGCTAGAGTGGAGCTTCCACTTAATGGGCCATGTCATACTTAAACACCGTACAAACACAAGTCCAGGCACCACAAAGTTGCCTAACTTAAGCACACACAAATGCTCCCAATTTTGCTATAATAGGCTTAGTATAGATTTATGGACATATCACTATTCATACACTACACAAGCATATATGTACTTCATACTCGACTCTTCTGAGTCTCATCTTAGTCTAAACTGAGGCGACTTTGATTATAATCTATTTCATTATAATTTATGTAGCTCATTTTGCAACTTATGCAATCTGCAACTCATGCATTGCTACTCAAGCATCTATACTGGCTACTTTAGTCTCATCCTGCCCACTACAAAAGTATCAGTGTGATCACCCATGTGAGTGGGCTGATCTAAGCTTGTAACAATTATACACATATTTCTATAAATATGAACTCATCATAATAATAAAAATAAATATTTAATAAACTTTAACACATAGTCATTGATATACATACAATCCCTGTCTGACAACAAAAAAATACAGAGATAAACTTATACATAAGTCTAAAATATATTCGATCTGTCATACTCTATATAGACCTGGACTCCTCACATGAGCCTGGAACACATCTCTAAGAATGGGCTTCGTCAGAGAATCAGCTAGCATTCTGTCAGTGGAGATATGCTTTAGGATAACTTCTCCTTACTTGATCATATCCCGAATGAAGTGATATATGATGTCAATATGCTTGGTCCTTCCATGGTACTTAGGAACCTTAGCATATTGTAATGTTGCCATACTATAAGAACTGATCTGAGTAGTCTCAAGTGCATTAGCTGATATCTCAAGTCACCTCAAGAACCTCCTCAGCCACATGGTCTCTTACACAGTAGCCGAACAAGCAATATATTCAGCTTTCATAGTGGACAAGGCGATGCAGCTTTATTTCTTACTGTACCAAGTGATAGCTCCATCTTCAAAGATGAGCACATATCCTTTGGTGGATCTATGCTCATCCCTATCATCAACCCAATTAGAGTCATAGAAAGCCTTTAATCTCAAATTTTTACCTTGATAGCATAGGGTGAGATTGGCAGCACCACGAAGGTAACAAAAAAACCTTTTAACTGCAGCCAATGAGCAAGTCCTGGATTGCTTTGGTATCGATTAACTAAGCTAACTACAAAGAAATATTAGGGCAAGTATACAATATAGCATACATCAAGCTCCCTACTACACTAGCATAGGGGATCCTGCTCATTTTTCTCTCTCCTCATCAGTTCTAGGGCATTGGTCGATACTTAAAGTACAACCCTTTTCTATTGGGATATCAACAGGTTTAGATAGTGCATTTGGAATCATTCTAAGATTTTCTCAATATATGTTTCTTGAGATAAACCAAGAAACTTCTTAGCATGATTCCTTAGGATCCTCACTCCTAGCATAAAATTCGCCTTATCTATATCCTTCATCTCAAAGATAGAGGATAGCTACTCCTTAGTGGCATTAATCATCCCAATAGAACTCCCAGCTATTAGGATGTCATCTACATACAATGCCAAAATCAGAATCTCATCATCTGATTTCTTAATGTACACATAGTGATCCTTTTCAATTATATTTAAGCCAATCGATGTAATGGCTTCATGAAACTTGAGGCATCATTGCCTAGATGACTGCTTAAAACCATACATAGATCTTTTAAGGCAACACATTTGCCCTCCTATCCTTTGATCACAAAGCCCAAAGGTTGATCCATATAGATCTCTTCATCCAGCTTCCATTAAGAAATATTGTCTTAACATCCATTTGATGTAGCTCCAAATCTAAATAGGCTACATAGCTAGGATCAGGCGAATGAAGATAAATCTCACCATAGAAAAAAATATCTCCTCATAATAAACCCTCCATTTGGGTATAGCCCTTCTCCATAAGATGGGCCTTGTATTTATCAATTGACCCATCAGTCTTGCACTTTATCTTAAGAACCCACTTATTTTCTATGGATTTGTGCCCAGGAGGTAGGTCTACCAAGTCCCACAAATAATTCTTGGCCATCAATACCATCTCATCTTTCATAGTAGCTAGCCACTCACTATGAGCAGGTAAAGCAAGCGCCTCTTCAATAGAACTAGGCTTATCTGAATCCAACGAAGTGCAGAGAAACGCATTCCCTTCAATCCCAAAATATCGTCATGGAATATGACCACGTTTGCTTCTCCATAACTATGGATCTGGACCATGAGGATCACTCTCTGATGGTGCATCAACCCTTATGATGAGCTTCTACTAAGCTAAGCTTGTGCGCTCCCACTGTATAGTGCGACACTCCCATCAGGCTTAGCATTTTTACTATCTGTGGCGATCTCTAAGACAGGTCCAAAATCTCCTTCCTCGCCAGAGATAGTAGGAAGGTCCTCTTGTAACTCATACAGGGACAAGTATGTTCTAATTTCACCAATGCTCAGAAATTCATTCTCTATAAACTTTACATCTTGGACTCCACTTCAGTCAATCCTCCATTAAGATATGCACCGTACATCCTGATGAACACCTTTTTGCTGGCTCTAGGACCTAACTTTCTCAACTTATGAGAGGTATTGTGAACATATCCTGCTGAGCCCCAAGGATGCAAATGATCCACAAAAGATCACGTGCCATACCATAGCTCATATGGAGTAGAGGGTACCATTTTACTAGGTACATAATTAAAAGATTTGCCTACGCCATCATCGACCTAACCATGTCTAGTAAAGTCTTATTTTGATGCTTGGCAACACCATTCTATTGTGGTGTTCTAGAAATGATAAGCTGCCTGCGTATCCCCTTTTTCTCATAGAGCCATTGGAATTGCTCAGATAGATATTCGCGGCCTATATCAGTTTAGAGAGTCTTTAAAGACCTTTCTTTCTAATTTTCTACCTCAGCTAAAAATTGTCTGAAACAATCCAGCGCTTTATAGCGGTGGAAGATCATGTATGTATACCCGAATCATAAAAAATTATTAATAAATGTAAGAAAATAGGAAGCGCATGGCATGCCTTGACACTCATGGATTCATAGATATTAGAGTGAACTAGCTCTAATGGGTGAGAGGCCCTAGTAGCCTTACCAAAAGGGTTTCTTGATGCCTTTCTCGCTAGGCAAATACTCACATACAGGTAGACTTATCTTGGTGAGAGGGCCCAATAGCCCTGCTTTAGCCATCGTGACATTCTATCTTGGCCCGCATGACCAAGTTTGGCATGCCAAAGAAAACTATCATTACAGCAGGAATAGAAGCACAAGAAAATGAGGAATAAGAAGCACACAATTCAACATCAAGTCTAAGGAACCTTTGTGACAAATATCTACAAAAGAACAAAACACCATCCAGATAGACTGACATACTATCACTAGAAAAATAAAAAGTGTAATCAAGTGCCATTAAGGCAAGAATAGAACAAAGGCTACACAGATAGTTCAAACCTACAAAACGTCATGTAGGATCAACATATGTCCACCACGAAGCGTAACATGATAAGCTCCTACACCAAATTGCTCATGCAGACTATTTCAAGTATGACAAACTGGATATCTATAGGTATCTGGTAAAAATTCACAAAACTCATCAATAACTAATGTTTGTTTACTCCTGAATCTCGCACTATATGTTTGTTTACTCCTGAATCTACAATCCAATCAGGGAGTGTGTCAGCAACTAATGCATATGAAAAAACATAAAGAGAGCTTAATATGGAGCATACATTCTTTGGCTCAGTACAATCATAAGCAAAGTGGCCTTTTGCTCCATAGTTGTAGTACTTAATCTTTGTCATATCTCTCTTGCCCTCTCGACGTCCTCTCTTTGGTTTGACCACATGTTTTCTTTTAGATTCCTGAGCACTCATGTTATGTTCCTTTCCCTTCTTTTGTTCTTGGGCCTCAAAAACTCATCAATAACCACATAAGCCGAAGGGATAAAAGTCTCAATGCGCTAGCCTCCAGCTTAAGATGATGAGTAATGTCTTCAAAAGTCTTGATTTGCTCACTACGAGTCATCAAGAGCTTCATTTGACTTCAATGAGGGTCAGGCATTGAATAATCACTATAAGGACCTATTACTCATCAGCGAGGTCAACTCCAGCAGCCTTCATATCCCTAATCATTTTCCATTACACAAGGTAGGTTGACAAGGAATGATTGGGATACTTGACATATTGCATGAATCTAAGGTCCAAGGCATGTAGCCATGTGGCTGAAGTTTGACCAAACCTGATCTTGAGTTAGTTCCACATATCTGAGCAGTTGACAATGCTCAAAATTGCCAATAAGATCATTGTACATACTGCTCAACATGGTCAAGCATGCACAATGATCTTTCTTGACCAATTTTTATAGGCTTCTGATCAAGATGATGTTGCTAGTAGTGCCAGGCGATGGTGGTGTCATGCTAGTTGTCAGGGTCTCCAAGACTTCTAATTTATTCAGCAGGTATTAAATTTTTTATGCCACATTTTATAGTTCTGTCATCTAGCTTCTCACTTTGTTGAGATTAGTTATCACAGATTTGGAGGCCATCACTGTATTCAGTCAAGCAAGGTATGGACATCAGGCACATATCAGTCTATACAGTTATCTAAAAAAATAATCAGATTACGAATGTTCCTTCTTATAAATGAGATCAAAAACTTCTCTAAGCTCATAATCATCACTCATTTAACAAGATGGAAAACAAACTCTGATTATTTTTCATAGAACACATCTATATAATCTACATAAATAATACGTTTGCAGAATATTTATAGCAAATGACATAAATTTCTCTCATGCACTAAGCATAAATTATGTCAAAAGAAAATGTATAGAAACATGCATAAACTATATTTATACACTAAGCATAAATAATTATGCATCCAAAAAAAATTAGGCACAAAAATTTAGGTAGAATGGCAACGATAATATTCATGCACAAAGCATAAATAATCATGCCACATTAAGAAAACTTATAATAAATTTTTTCTTTGAATTTTTAGATTTTTATTTGGTTTTTTTGCAATTTTTGCAATTTTTTAGATTTTTCTATAGTTTTTTATGATTTTTTTGGAATTATTAAAATTTAAAAAATCAAAAAAATGCCATGCAGGCTCTTATGTCAGCTGGACCGACACATGACTAGACACATGGACCACCACTAACTGCCATGTCATCTGCCATGTGGCTACCACGCATTTGTCATGTGTAAGACCGGCTGCCATGTCCTCACATGTTAAGTCAAATAATAGCTTTTTTTATGGGTTGAGTAATTATGAAATTACCCTAATTATTGCAAATTTACGGGTCGTGCCACCCAACTTGCAGAAAATAGAATGCCCCTGGACTTTGTTCAATTTATGGGTGGTGCCACTCGTAAACTAGACGGGCATTCCAGATGCCGTCGCCCACATGGCAGCGGGGAGGGGTTGTCCCGGCCCTCCAATGGCCAGGAAGAGCCCGGGGGAACTCGGTGGCAGGCGAGAGGTTGCCGGCCACGGAATCCATCCGATGGGCGATAAGGGCCTGCATACACCGCATGCGCGGCATGCAGGACTTCCCTAGCCCTCCAGCAGTCGGGGAAGAAGCCAGTCGCACAGCGGCCCGATCGAGGGGGGCTCCGGCGATGGGCAAAGCATCACCGACCATCAAAATCTCCTGGTGGCCACAGCGGCCACAGGTTGTTAAGCCAAATGTTGTTAAGCCAAAATTTAATTATAATATTATCTGGTCCAACCAAACCGGTTCATCCGATCAACCGATTGACCCGCGACCCAAATGTTAAGCCAGTTCGTTGTCTGGTCCGATTTTCAAAACATTGATTTTATCATCAAAAACATACAGAAAGAAAAAAAAGGAAGAAACACAATCTCTCCATAATTGATCAATCTCTACGCAGTTTCTTA
This sequence comes from Calamus simplicifolius, assembly GCA_900491605.1. NCBI lineage: Eukaryota > Viridiplantae > Streptophyta > Magnoliopsida > Arecales > Arecaceae > Calamus > Calamus simplicifolius. The sequence goes on from UESW01004158.1 coordinate 247,572, forward strand.
TCAAGAAATTTTAATGGATCAAGGTATGTTTTATTGATTTATGTTTATTATTATAAAAATTATTTTATTCTAAGATTTTGTCTATTATGATTTGTGTAAATTAGGGTTTGAATTACATAATTAAAGAAATCCCTAATGAGTTTACATATGATACCAAAGCCTGACGAATTTATGATTTTTTTATTATGAATTTATCTATATGATTGTTTTCTTCTTTTTTTGTTTCTCTCTCGCTACAATTTTGTGTTTCTCAAAAAAACAATTCAAAATTGTGAGGGCACTGCCTTTAAAGTCCATACCATGCATTTATGCTTGACAACTGATTTCCTCCATGCATGGCATCTTGATCACATCTTTCATGGGATGCTTGGTTCCTAATATCTAAGTTTCCAGCCCATGGGGTTATCCCTACGATTATCTCGAAGATAGCGTTGTCCATGAATGCAGGGGAAGCAACCATGATTATGATAATAATCAAGGTACCAGTTACATGGAAATTATGAAATGATTTTATTTGGATTCAATTAATGGTTGCTTAAATTAAGAATTATGATAAGTAAAAGGCTAAACTACAATATTAACCCTTGAAGTTAGGGGTTTGTGTCACTTTGGTCCTGAACTTCAAAAAGTTCAAAAGCAATCCTGAACTTTTCTTTTTGTTTTACTTTAATCCCCACCATTAAAATAGAAGATGCCATTTGATTTTATCCTACGTGATAGCACATGTGGCATTCAGGTGACAAAATCAAATTCAAAACCCATTATCAACCCATTAACCCAATATCTAATAATCTGAAAAAAATTTCTTTCCCTTCCTTCCATCGCGGCCCCCTTCGTATGTTAGATAAGTACCTGGAAAGTCAATTGTGGTATACACATTATATTTGTTCCAGAACTTTCATTATACATGATCATGATCATATTAATAAAATTGGGCATTTTTCAGACATGTTGATGTGTCATGTATCGTTCTTGGGGTTGATGGACAATGACATGTATTTTTAAGAGTTAAAAATTTGAGATACATGTCATAATAGATTAATTCTTAAAACACTCATCAATTGATCAATCATGAGGACGATGATCGATCCGATCAGATTGAGCATGGATCACCTTGATATGAGTCTCTTGTATGAGTATGAGATACCAAGGCAAGAATACTGGTAGATGTTTGACATCAGTACCGAGCATGACCATACGAAAAGTTAGTAGGATGACTACTCATTCGTCAGTGAATTCTCGATAATGTAGTAATGTAAGTTGTTCTTGACCTATGGTACTTTGGTTGCTCACACTAGGGTTTTTATAGTTTGACTGCATACTGCCTTGATCCTCTTAGGCATCAAGGACTTTGTTATGTATATTGGCTGAAATGGTCCTAATGTATGAGTAAGAAGTATTTTTGAGGAATCTAACAGTCCTAGTAGATAGGGAGTAGTCCTATGCTATTTAGGAGATTGAGTTCATGAGTCCATGGCCATGATAGGTGATAATTGAAAGGAGTTTCCATTAGAATCATAAGTTGAACTCGAGTCCAATAAATATTGCATATGGATGGTGCTTAGGGTTTGATGAGTTATTCTTAACCTAGAACCCTATCGAGACTCTTGATAGGAGGACTATACTGCATGGTAACTACATTCTGAGTTCTTTTTTCAACCTGCTGGCTTGCCACTATGTACTGCTAGGTGTCACTAGTGGATTATGAGAATCTTACTAAAATCGATTAGGATCATCGATTCTAAGTTATGAGTTGAGTCGAAATAGTTTCAACCCATCGAAAGCAGTTTTGGTGTAACCCGAATGCTGATTAGGGATTATTCTCACTACTAGACAGGTTGGAACCTATGAGGTCACATGCAATAGGGGCTGAACTCCTCACTTTAATCCTTACATTAATTTGATTAATATTTTGATCAAGTAAAATGGGTTGCTAATTGTTGGCAACTAGGCCTAATAGCATCATTGCTGACCTAATTCGATGAGATCAAATTATTTTATCTCCTTTGAATGTCAACTTAGATTTGACCAAATACATTTAGCGTTAATTTGAGTTGTCCAAGACTCAATTAAAACTTGAGTATGAGTCTCATGTGATGAGATTCAGCTTGGACTCAAATCCAATTCAAATTGGATTCAAATTTGACCCTGAATGGAAGAGTACTAGTGGAATGAGACTCTTGATCTTTCTAAGGTGGTTTAATCTAAGACCTTTGATCTTCCTAAAGTGGTTAATGTACATTAAATTCAAGCCCTTATTTAATACAGAAAGATAATAGAAATCTTATCAATTTATTAAGTGTGGGGATAAGTAAAGGGTTTGGCTTTTCAAATTCTAAGATAATAAATATCATAAATAGTCTTCATAATGAAAAGATGACCTTTGGATTGCTTTTTATTAATAGCCATTATGATGGAAGACTTTTTGATTACCTAAAATTAATTGTAGAATTAATTGCTTTCATAATGAAAGATTTCTTTTGGATTACTCTTGGTAGCCTATAAAAGGGTCATAGCCTAGCAAAGTAGCAGCAAGTGAACAATTCATCTTATATGAAATCAGGCTTTGCATAGGTTAAAAGATCCCTTAGACTTAGAAAAGTCTTCATTTCTTCTATTCTTCTACCCTATATTAGATCTAGTTGGAAGAAATAAGAGACAATGCAAGTTCTTGATAAGGAGATCAGGCACAAGAAGGTTGATTCAGCAAAGAGTTTACTGAACCATTTTCATCAAATGAATCTGCAAGGTGCTAGCACCCGATGATCCATTCATTTTGAGGAGTCTTCATCCCCACATAGATATTCATAAAGGTCAGTTATGTGAACGGCTTTAGTTCGGGACCAGTGATCCAATAGGATAAATTCTAGTTGCATATTTCGACTTGATGAGTTAAAATTTTATGTTTAAATTTTTTGCTACATTAGATCTGATCTTTGATCATGCCACTACTAAGTAAATAAGTTTTAGATATGATTTAAAACTTGTTCATCATATTTAAAATTTTAAAATTTATTATTTCGCTGCAAGATACTGATAGTGTCTGTACTAACCTAATCCATCAATTAAGGTTCTTCACCATCCTAACCCCCTTCCTCCTTCGTCTCCAGCCCCTCCTCTTCCCTGCCTCCAACCGCGACCTCCTTCCTCCCCCTCCTCCGTCTAGTAGCCCCCTTTGGTTTGCAGATATGCTTCAAACCCTAAATGCTTCTCTCTTTAGTAAACTTAGGGGAACTTTGTAGCCTCCAATTTTTCATCGAAAAAAATGATGATCGTTCTTTGTACCAGCAAGGGGCAGGCTGCATGAATCACATGGACTGTGTTTCATTTGCTTCAGCTGAACAGCATAAATACACCTTCAAGTCATTCAGCCAAGGCATCCCAATATAGCTACTCTTTTCTTCTTCCTCCTAGTTTTGTTTCTTCTTTCGTGGTCCCTTACATCGGGGGAGGGGAAGTCCCCCTTCCCCATCGCACGTGTGCTTTGGGGTAGGGGTCGCGGGGACTTCCATGGCCCTTCTCCCCCGACCCCCCTCCCTTCCTCCATTGCGCACGCCACAGGCGAGAGCCTTCCATGCCTCCCTCTCACCTTCCTGGGTGATGGACAAAGGACGCTGGGCGGGAGGGGGGAGCCGCTGGTGCCATATGCGAAGGGGAAGAGAAGGTTATTTTGAAGATTATTGAATATTGGGTTAACGGGTTAATGAGTTGATAATGGGTTTTGAATTTGATTTTGCATCTAAATACTACGTGTGCTGCCATGTGGGACAAAATCAAATGGTGTCTCCTCTATTTAATGGTGGAGATCAAAGTAAAATAAAAAGAAAAGTTTAGGACCACTCTAACTTTTAAAGTTTGGAGACTAAAGTGACATAGCCTCTTAAGTTCAAGGGTTAATACTGTAATTTATTTTAATTAAAATATTGCAGTAATTAAATCAAAAGATTGGATTATATTACTTCCATTCCCCCTGCATGTTGGAGTGTTGTCATGGGGGTTACAAAAAGACTTGAAAGAAAGTATTGATGTGTAATAGCATACAGGTTGTCACAATTAATTACCAAACAAATTTCTATGATGCTTTGGTCTTTGTGCCTGCCATTCTTTATGCATATTTTATATTTCTTATTTATATTTGGAAAAACATCATAGTAAAATATATGTATTTTATGAGACCTTAAGCCTGTTGTATTCACACATAATATTATCATTGATAAAATTTTGATATCTATATTATGTGTAATTTATTAGTCACCAAAGTGGCCAAATTAGAAAGTTTTATAGGTATTAAATTAAATAAATTTAATTACTCATAATTATGTGATGCTTATAAATGAATGACATGATTGTTTATTTGTCATGAGTATTTGAAGTTCATTGATTATAAATATTTAAGGATAGCTAAAAGTCTGATTAGTCACTTTTATAATCTATGAACATGATGTGGTCAATTGATATGCTTGATTAAATATGTTTAGTATATCCAAAAATAGCAAACATATTTAATTTGAGTATATATAATTGTTAAGTATGTAAAATTAAATTAAGTATTAATTATATATATTGTTGTATTACCCAAAGGAGAACCTCTGTTGGCCCATATGGCAACCCAAGAGGGGGGGTGAATTGGGTTCTTTAAAAATTTAACCTTTTAAAATGATTGGCTTTGGAATACACAAGATTAAGTGCAGGATAAATAGTAACCACAAACAAAGAGATAGAGAGAGAATCAAAGCACGACAAACACAAGGATTTTATAGTGGTTCGGTGTATCAACACCTACGTCCACTCCCAAGTACCACTTGGGTCCACACTATAATCAACTAGATTACAGCCGAATTGTTTTACAAGCTCACAACTCAAAACTTATTGTTTCCCACGGGATCACAACAAACCCAGCTAGTTTTTCCGAGCTCACCAACACAAAACCCAAACCTCAAGCTAATCTTGCTTGACCCGAGATATACTACCTCCACTAATTCAATCCTCCTGATTGAACTAGCAAAACAAATGAGAATAAAGTTTACAATAACAAACATCTCCTCAAATGAGCAAATATTCAATATAAATAAATAAGGTTAGAAAAGCCTGTTTAAAGCAGAGTTGATTTGAGCTTTTCTTCTTTTCTTCTTTTCCTCTTCTCCTTTGAGATGTTGAATCAGGCCTCAGCTCGGATTCTTCACAAAGATTTGCAGATGAGAAGTTGGAAAAAACAGGGATTTTGGCTCTCTTTTTCTTCTTTTGAAAATCCTCCGATTTTGAAATTGAATGCCTTGGATTTCTCTTTGAGCTTTCTGGAGTTGATGGATTTGAACTTTGACTCTTTCCTCTTTGATTTCTTGCTCAAGACTTTTTGGATTTTTCAAATAGTTTTCTCTCTATTTTTTGTCTTATTTTTTTCAAACGAACGGGCTCCCCTTTTATAGATTCTTCTTAATTCAAGATTATGTAAAAAACTAGCTGTTATTTTTATCCTTGGATTCCTCGTACACACAAAAAGTATTCGTTAGAGATTAGGTGAGAAAATATTACCGTTGGAGGCCGTTCTGACAATTTGAAAATCTGTTCCTGACAGGTTGGAGTCGGCTCCAACTTTTCAGATGTCGGCTCCAAGTTGTGTATCCAAAAATAGAAAGTAAAAGTTCGTTGAGGAGTCGGCTCCGGAAAAGGTAAGTGTCGGCTCACCGCATTCAGGTGTCGGCTCTAGAAAACTGTAAGTGTCGGCTTCAGAGTAGTCCAAAAACATGCTTTCTGTTCCCGCATTAGAGTCGGCTCCAAACACCGTAAGTGTGGCTCCAAAACTCTGGGTGTCGGCTCTGAAACACTGGGTGTTGGCTCCAGACCATGCCAAAAATCAGAAAAGCATTTGATCGGCCATGGGGTCAGCTCCAGACCTCCTAGGTGTCGACTCCAGGCTCTGAATTTTGAAACATACATTTGGCATTTGATTCAAAACACGTTTCTGTATACCTTTTGATTAATCAAACATTTTTAAGCCCTGAAACACTTATTAAATTTATTAGTAACAAAATGAATATACTCATATCTTTTATTAATCATCAAAATCAATAATTGGGTCAACAATCTCCCCCTTTTTGATGATTATAAAAACATTGAGTATATGCATGAGTAAACAATAGGATTCTCAAATCAAAATTTTGAAATTTTAATCCTCATAGATAAGCTCCCTCTGAATGAGATAGCTTTCCATATGAAGTTCAATTTAACAATTGTTCTACTTTTTAACATAAAATTTTAATGTTTGATACTGATAAGGCAGTTATTTCTTCCCCTTTTATTTTGTTCTCCCCCTTGTTTTTGTTTTACATTCAATGCATATACGATTAGGAAATGCTTACATAACTCTCCCCCTTTTTTGTAATCAACAAAAAGATCAAGAAGGATTAATAAAATGACAAAATTGATAGATTTTTCAAGGATCAAAAGATATTCATTAAGTATAAGATAAGTTCATTACATCAAAAGTTAAACATTACAAAATGAAACTTCATTATATCAAACATCAAACTATACTTCATTACATTGAAACTTCAAGATAAATCAAGCTAGACTAATTATCAAAGACACTTCATTACAAGATAATCAAAAATGAATTCTAAGAAGTCTTTGCAATTCTTCTACAATCTTTCCCATCCCTTCACTTTGAGTTCTAACAAATTCTTTAATCTTCTGTCAACAAATGCACATGCAGTCATAATCTTTTCCTGAAGCTAGCATTGCATTTGGAGTAAGTCTCTGAATCTCCACCAATATCCTTAAGCTCTTCAAATATGTTCTTGAGATCATTCTTTAAGGATTCAACAGAGGAACCAAGGGTGGACTCAATCATTCTAATGTGATCATCCAAAGAGTAAAGGGTTTCTTTCAAATTCATAAATTGGCTATCAAACTCTGTCTTCATTTCTTCTTTTTGAGCAGCAAATAAACTTTTGAATTGCCCTAACTGAATATCTGAAAATCCGACAGATGACATAGGTGGTGCTACAGGAACTGGAGCAGGAGCAGGAGCATGAGGTGGTGAAGATCTACTAGGCTTTGGTGAAGGATGCCTCGCTGATGGACCAACCTCAAATGGTGCAGAAGATCTAATCTCAGTGGCTCTCTCATCCAGATGGCCTTTCCTCTCTCATTGACCATTAACCTTCACAAAGCCCATCCAGTGCACAGTAGCCAGGCTATAGTAATCAGTGTGTCTAAGGTTCTTTGAAGGCTCATTATCAGAAATTACAATACCTTGACTTCTAAATACCATAGTCAAATCATACCATAGGGCAGTGAAGATCTCCTTTTGCCCCCAGCCTCAGCCATGTAGAAAATCATCATCCCAGCAAGGTTAATAGGCTGACCAGTCAGAATACTATCCATAACAACAATGTCTCGCTCCGAGACATACTCAAATCGGCCAGTCTTAGGAATAAAATCCTACTGCAGATGTTGTGAAGTAATCTAAGCTCCAAGGGCAACTGATTAGCCCTAATTTCTTCAAATTCAGATACTTCTCTTCCTAACATTCTTGATAATGCATCAGACCTCTCACTAAAATGTCAGCAACTAATCCAGTGATAGGGATGCTCAGAAGATGTCCTAAACTCTGAAAGGTAAGGTGAACTCTCTTCCCTATAACAGAACTGATAATCCCACCGTCTCCTCTTGATAAATTAAATAGAATTCCTTAACAAGGGCCGGATAAGTGGGAACATCCAGCGAGCAAACCTTGTCCCAACCAAGCTCTTTGATTTGTCTTCCAATAGAAAATCCCTCGACTCAAAGAAATCAAAATCAACCTTTCTACCCATAGTAATAACTCTCCCGGCTAAAGTGTCTACCTGTGGAGATGAGGGACCTGGATTATCCGAAGGAGTTGAGGAAGAATCGTTGCTTGGAAATGGCTCACGGACGGGACGCCGTGCCGTACGCTTCCCGATGGTTACAGGAGCTCCAAGAACTGATCCTCTCCACTTCGGTGCCATAGAAATCCTTGGGAATGTTCGATTTGAGGAGAATTTGGCTTGGAGAGGTTTTGAGAGAGTTTGGAGAGAGTTTGGAAAGGGATTAGAAACTATAGAAATGACGGAGGTGTCGACTCTGCCCTAATAAAGTCAACTTGGGAACACCAGGTGTCGACTCCCGCAAAGTCGGGTGTCGACTCCAAGTCGCTAACACAGTTAGCGCTCGAACTAAGTCGGCTCCACTTATATGGGTGTCAGTTCCAAGGTCAAGGACTGAGAGCGACACAGAAGAGGTGTCAACTCCTCAAATTGAGGTGTCGACTCCACTGACAGTTTCAGAGAAAAATAGATGAGTTTCAAACATCCGAAACTTGTCAAAATAAGGTCAATAAATTTTGAAAAAATCTTTGAAATATGAAGAGTCAAATTGCATAAATGACTAGATAAATTGTCCTTAAAGTATGAAAGGAATTTCAAGAAAATAGAAATCTAGATAGTCATTCCTTAAGGGTTTCAAAATCATTCCAAAGGGTCACAAATCCCTAATTCACCTCTAAGATAACAAAATCTCTCTTCACTCAAAGGTTTTATAAATATGTCAGCTAATTGTTCTTCAGTATTAACATAATCAAGATAAATTTTATTATTAGCTACATGTTCTCTTATAAAGTGATATCTAATTTCAATGTGTTTGGTTCTTGAATGTTGAATTGGATTTTTAGTTAAATTTATTGCACTTGTATTATCACATCTAATAGGAGTTTTATCAAGTGTTATGCCATAATCTTCAAGTTGTTGCTTAATCCAAAGGATTTGAGCACAGCAACTTCCAGCTGCAACATATTCTGCTTCAGTAGTTGATAATGCAACCGAATTTTGCTTTTTGCTAAACCAAGAGATTAAGTTACTTCCTAAGAATTAACATGCACCACTTGTACTTTTTTATCTAATTTACATCCAGCATAGTCAGAGTCAGAATATGCAATCAAGTTTAATGTTAAGTCTCTAGAATACCATAATCTTACATTTTTAGTTCCACTTAGATATCTTAAGATTCTTTTCACTGCAATTAAGTGAGATTCTTTAGGTTCAGATTGAAATCTAGCACATAGACAAACAGCAAACATGATATCTGGTCTACTTGCAGTTAAGTAAAGTAGAGATCCGATCATACCTCTGTAGTACTTTTGATCTACTTTCTTACCATCTTCATCTTTGTCTAATTTGCATGAAGGACTTATAGGTGTTCCAAGGGGTTTGATTGACTCCATTCCAAACTTCTTGAGAAGTTCCTTTGTGTATTTTGCTTGGTTGATGAAAATTCCCTCTTTGCTTTGCTTGATTTGAAGTCCTAGGAAGAAGTTGAGTTCTCCCATCATGCTCATTTCGAATTCACCCTGCATTAACTTAGCAAATTCTTGACACAAGAGATTGTTAGTAGCACCGAATACAATATCATCAACATATATTTGTACTACTAATAAATCCTTGTCTTTTCTTTTCAAAAATAGTGTTTTATCAACATTTCCTTAGTGAAATCATTTTCAATCAAAATTTGCTTAATCTATCATACCAAGCTCTAGGTACTTGTTTTAAACCATATAGTGCTTTGTGCAATTTAAAAATATGATTTAGAAATTTATGATCTTCAAAACCAGGTGGTTGTTCAACAAAAACTTCCTCATTTATAAATACATTTAAAAATGCACTTTTAACATCCATTTGAAATAAATTGATATGCATATGACATGCAAATGCGAGTAATAATCTATTGCTTTTAATCTAGCTACAGGTGCAAAAGTTTATCAAAATCAATTCCTTCTTCTTGATTATATCCTTTTGCAACTAATCTAGCTTTGTTTCTAATTACTATGCCATTTTCATCTAATTTATTTCTAAATACCCATTTTGATCCTATAACAGAATGATCTTTAGGTCTATCTACAAGGGTCCAGACATTATTTCTAGTAAATTGATTTAATTCCTCTTGCATAGCTAACATCTAATTATTATCTTTTTCAGCCTCTTCAATGGTTTTGGTTCAATTTGAGATACAAATGCAAGATGATTATTGATGTTTCTCATTGATGATCTAGTTCTTACTCCTTGAGATGGATCACCTATAATTAATTCTTTTGGATGACCATAGGCATATCTTCAATCTCTAGGAAGATCTACATCATTATGATTTGCATCAACAACATCAATACTAGGAGAATCATCATCTTTAGCTCCTTGTTCATGATCTGAAGATACATCTATATTCAATTTTTCAATATCCCTTTCTAATATGTTTGTATCATCCTCATCATCAATCTTTCCTGAACTCGATGCTAAAGATTCATCAAAAACTAAATGAATAGATTCTTCTACAATTAAGTTTCTCTTGTTAAACACTCTATAAGCTTTACTAGATGTTGAATATCCTAAGAATATGCCTTCATCTAATTTTGCATTAAATTTTCCTAGATTATCTTTACCATTATTATGAATAAACATTTACAACCAAATGCATAAAAATAACTAATGTTTGGTTTTCTATTGTTCCATAGTTCATAAGGAGTTTTTTAAGGATTGGTCTAATTAAAGCTCTATTAAGAATGTAACATGCCGTATTTATAGCTTCCGCCCAAAAGTACTTTGGTAGGTTGCTTTCACATAGCATGGTACGTGCCATGTCTTCTAAAGTTCTATTTTTTCTTTCTACAACTCCATTTTGTTGTGGTGTTCTAGGTGCAGAGAAATTATGATGGATGCCATTTTCAATGCAAAAATTTTTAAATAAATAATTTTCAAATTCAGTGCCATGATCACTTCTAAGAGATACTATGGTGTTTTTTCTCATTTGTGACCTTCTTGAAGAATTTCAAAAATATTGGAAAGGTCTCATCTTTATGAGCTAAAAACAATACCCAAGTGTATCTAGAATAATCATTACAATCACAAGACCATATTTCTTTCCTCCTAGACTAGTGGTTCTAGTAGGTCCAAATAGATCCATGTGAAGTAGTTCAAGTGGCCTAGAAGTGGAAACAATGTTTTTCGTTTTGAAAAGGTTTCTAGTTTGTTTTCCAAATTGACATGCATCATAGATTTTGTTATTTTCAAAATCTAGTTGTGGAAAGCCTTTTACTAAATCCATTCTAATTAATTTTGAAATCAAGTGTGTGCTTGCATGACCTAATCTACGATGCCATAACCATCCAATCTCATTCATATTAGCATTATTAGCAACTAAGCAATGATTACTAGTAGACAAATTGTCTAAATCAATCAAGTATACATTGCCATTTCTATTTCCAGTAAATACAATGCCATTATCAATGGGATTAGAAACAGTGCAAATAGAAGCTTCAAATGATACTTTGAAACCTTTATCACACAATTGGCTAATACTAATTAGATTATGCTTTAAACCATTAACATATAATACATTTTAATAAATATGAGGGAGTTATTTGAATTTTACCAAATCCCATGATCTGGCCTTTGCCATTATCACAAACGTAACAACTCATCCCTTTTTGCTTTCAAGGATGATGAATTGATCCTTGTCACCCGTCATGTGTCTTGAGCAGCCACTATCGAGATACCACTTTCGCTTTGATCTTTTGGCCGCAAGACACTCCTGCAAAAATGATCAGTCTTATATTTAGGTACCCAAGCCTTCTTGGGTCCTTCATGGTTAGTAGCATAAAATATTGTTCCTTTTGGAACCCATATTTTTCTTCCTTTAACACTTAAATTCTTGTTAATTTTCTTAAAATTACATTCAAAGGATTTATGGCCTTTCTTGTTGCAATAATGACATAAAACATTATTTATCTTATTCTTTTCTAAAGAAGTTTT
>UESW01004158.1:259500-281620 GCA_900491605.1 Calamus simplicifolius
TGATGAATTGATCCTTGTCACCCGTCATGTGTCTTGAGAAGCCACTATCGAGATACCACTTTCGCTTTGATCTTTTGGCCGCAAGACACTCCTGCAAAAATGATCAAGTCTTATATTTAGGTACCCAAGCCTTCTTGGGTCCTTCATGGTTAGTAGCATAAAATATTGTTCCTTTTGGAACCCATATTTTTCTTCCTTTAACACTTAAATTCTTGTTAATTTTCTTAAAATTACATTCAAAGGATTTATGGCCTTTCTTGTTGCAATAATGACATAAAACATTATTTGTATCTTATTCTTTTCTAAAGAAGTTTTTGACATACTTTTGTTTTATATTAGGCCTATAACCTAATCCAGCCTTATCAAATATAGCTCTTTGATTGCTCAATAATAAATTAAGTTTTTCAGAACTATATATAAATTTATCAACTATATTTTTATATTTTTTAACTTCTTTCTTTAAGTTAAGGTTTTCATTCATGATTAATTCTTTTTCTTTTAGAAATATCTTCTTAGCATCTTTTAAATCATTAACTTCAAGTGTTAACTTATTTTCTCTTTACACAGATTTGAGTTTCACTTTTCAAAAATTTGTTTTTTTTTCAGAATTTTAAAATAATTGACTAATTCATTGAAAGCTTCATATAATTCATCAAATGTAAAATCATCATTGAGGGTTTCGATATTTACCTTATCCATCGTTGTTTGCCATGAAGCAAATGTTGGCAACTTTCTTTTATTCCTCCTCGAAAAAGGATTCTTCACTATCACTCCATGTTGTAACATAAGCCTTCTTCTTCTTCTTGTACACTTTCTTCAGTTGAAGACAGTCATATCTGAAATGTCCCAATTTTTTACACTCATAGCATATCAAGGGCTCTTTTTTCTTTTTCTTTGTCCTTTTCTTTCTCTTTTTCTCCTTCTATTTTTATTCCAGACTTTTTCTTGTGGAAGGGTCTCCTTCTTTGCATGAATTTTTTAAATTTTCTAGCAAGGAGTGCAGTCTCCTCATCATCATCACCATCACTGCAGCTTTCCTCACTCTCTGCAGCATTGAGAGCAATTGTTTTCTTCTTCTTGACTTCCTCCTCTTGTTGCTTCATAGTCAGCTCATGAGTCATCAAGGATCCAAGTAGCTCCTCCAAAGGTAAAACATTTAAATCTTGGCTTCTTGGATTGCAGTCACCTTCGCTTTCCATGATCTTGGAAGTGACCTAAGAATTTTACGCACAAGTTTAGAATTAGTATAAGTCTTACCAAGACTTTTCAACCCATTTACAATATCAGTGAATCTTGTGTACATACATGTAATAGTTTCAATTTGTTTCATGCTAAACAGTTCATATTTATGCACCAAAATATTAATTTTTGATTCTTTTACTTGATTAGTACCCTCATGGGTAACTTCTAATCTATCCCAAATTTCTTTTATGGAATTACATGTATAAATTCGATTAAATTCATTAGCATCCAATGAACAATACAAAATATTCATGGCTTTAGCATTAAGCTGAGCCAACTTCTTATCATGTTCATCCCATTCCGTTTCCAATTTAGGAATCACCATGTTGTCTACTCTATTGTGGGTATGTGTGGACCATTAACTATGATTCCCCATAAGTTATAATCAAGTGCTTAAATAAAAATCTTCATCCTAGCTTTCCAATAACTATAACTAGTGCCATTAAATAAAGGAGGTCGATTAGTGGATTGACCTTCTAAATAAGATGAGCTAGCTTGAGCTGCCATTTGGATCTTTAGCTCTTGATCGTTAGACCAAAATCAAATTAGCACTTGCTCTAATACCAATTGTTGGCCCAGATGGCAATCCAAGAGGGGGGGGTGAATTAGGTTCTTTAAAAATTTAACCTTTTAAAACGATTGGCTTTGGAATACACAAGATTAAGTGCAGGATAAATTTTAACCACAAACAAAGAGATAGAGAGAGAGAATCAAAGCACGGCAAACACAAGGATTTTATAGTGGTTCAGTGTATCCAACACCTATGTCCACTCCCAAGTACCACTTGGGTCCGCACTATAATCAACTAGATTACAGCCGAGTTGTTTTACAAGCTCACAACTCAAAACTTGTTGTTTCCCACGAGATCACAACGAACCCAGCTGGTTTTTCTGGGCTCACCAGCACAAAACCCAAACCTCAAGCTAATCTAGCTTCACTCGAGGTATAATACCTTCACTAATTCAATCCCCCTGATTGAACTAGCAAAAACTAATGAGAATAGAGTTTACAATAACAAACAGCTCCTCAAATGAGCAAATATTCAATATAAATAAATAAGGTTAGAAAAGCTTGTTTGAAGCAGAGTTAATTTGAGCTTTTCTTCTTTTCTTCTTTTTTCTCTTCTCCTTTGAGATGTTGAATCAGGCCTCAGCTCAGATTCTTCACAAAGATTTGCAGATGAGAAGTTGGAAAAAATAGGGATTTTGGCTCTCTTTTTCTTCTTTTGAAAATTCTCCAATTTTGAAATTAAATGCCTTGGATTTCTCTTTGAGCTTTCTGGAGTTGATGGATTTGAACTTTGACTCTTTCCTTTTTGATTTCTTGCTCAAGACTTTTTGGATTTTTTAAATAGTTTTCTCTTTATTTTTTATCTTATTTTTTTCAAACGAACGGGCTCCCCTTTTATAGATTCTTCTTAATCCAAGATTAGGTAAAAAACTAGCCATTATTTCTATCCTTGGATTCCTCCTACACACAAAAAGTATCCATTAGAGATTAGGTGAGAAAATATTACCGTTGGAGGCCATTCTGACAATTTGAAAATCCGTTCCTGACAGGTTGGAGTCAGCTCCAACTTTTTAGGTGTCGGCTCCAAGTCGTGTATCCAAAAATAGAAAGTAAAAGTTTGTTGAGGAGTTGGCTCCGAAAAAGGTAAGTGTCGGCTCACCACGTTCAGATGTTGGCTCCGAAAAACTGTAAGTGTCGGCTCCAGAGTAGTCCAAAATATGCTTTCTATTCCCGCATTGGAGTAGGCTCCAAACACTGTAAGTGTCAGCTCTAAAACTCTGGGTGTCGGCTCCGAAATACTGGATGTCGGCTCCAGACCGTGCCAAAAATCAGAAAAGCATTTGATCGGCCATGGGGTCAGCTCCAGACCTCCTAGGTGTCGACTCCAGGCTCTGAATTTTGAACATACCTTTGGCATTTGATTCAAAACATGTTTCTTTATACCTTTTGATTAATCAAATATTTTTAAGCCCTGAAACACTTGTTAAATTTATTAGTAACAAAATAAATATACTCATATCTTTTATTAATCATCAAAATCAATAATTGGGTCAACAACCTCAATATGCACTTATTGTTTATTTGATTTTATGGAATCTGAATATTTATTTAAGCATATTACTAAAAGCATTAATGTGTGAGCCTATTCTCTATATTTGCAGTTGTTGTTCTTATTTCTCTTCATTCGCAATCTATGTCTATTCAATGTTCAATAGGCTTAATTTCTCTGAATGGCATAAATAAGTTTGGTTTCTCCTCGATGTTCTCGATCTTGATTTAGTACTCATATATGAGAAATTCATTGCTGACTTGGGAAAGATCAAAGAGATTTAGCCTTATGTTCATGCGAATGACTATAGCAAACAACATCAAGTCCATAATTCATACTACTGAAGGTGCTAAGAAATTTATGTAGTTTATGGAAGCACGTTCCCAATATGATTCTACTGATAAGTCACTTGTTGGATTATTAATGAGTACTTTAATCAATATTAAGTTGTTGGTTCTCGTACTATGCATGAGCATATCATTGAAATGATGAATATAGCAGCAAGACTGAAGTTTATAGGATTGAAAGTGAATGAAATTTTTTTTTTTGTGTAATTCAATATCAATTCCATGCCATCTGAGTATGATACATTTCATATGAGTTATATCATGAAGGATAAGTGAAATGCAAATAAACCTAAAAGTATGCTCATTCAAAAGGAAGCAAGGCTTAAGAAACAAAAATTCATTCTATTAATTTCATGGATCAACAAAAAAATAGAAAGAAAGAAAAAAAATAAACTCTATTAATTTTAACTCAATAATTTAGAGTTTAATCGAACCGAAAGTGATCGAAAATAATCCAACTTGATCCAATTGCTGAAAATTTCAGCACAACTCGACCCCCACGACTCCTTTCGTCGGACCCACCAAAGAATTGCGCCCCAGCATTCCACTGCTCCGGGAGAACAACATAAGCACCGTCTAGCTTCCTCCTCAACCAGCGACGAAAGCACACGAGCCATTCCAAAAACCAAGGAGTGATTTGGATTCTCTGCGTTGCAACTAGATCTGCACAATTTAAGGTAACACCGTGCAAATTTTCCACTTCCACGTTGCTTATCCTCATTGGTGCATCAAAGTTAACCTTCCCCCTCGGCGGATTCTCGCGCTTCCTCTTATGCCAGCCTGCTCAGGTGATTCTAGGCTTTGGCAGAGATCTTGTCTCTCTATGGCCCCTACTAGGGATCTTATGAAGATGTTCGGCCACAGTCTCAGCGCACGGAGGATGCTGCTTGGATTTGGAAACTTCCCATCCTTCCTAGAGTTCAGCTATTTATATGGAAGCTTCTTTAGGACAGCCTTCCTACTTGCCTCCTTCTTTCTCGGAGGGGTCTATCTATCCAGCCAATCTGTCCTCTTTATAGACAGGAGGATGAGTCTTCTGACCATGCTATCTTCCTCTATTCCAGAGCTCGTCAGATATGGTATCTCATGGGTTATTCTAGCAGATTGGATGCTACGGCCTCCTCGCGCTCCTCTTTCTTCCATGAGATCCGGTGGGGTTCTCATTATAAGCGTGGCCTTTGGTCTGCCACGGCTTATCAGATTTGGATGTCGAGAAATCATCTCATCTTCATGATTGATAGGATCTCTTATCATAGGATTGTGAGGTAGATTAGGTTGTTGACGGCAGACTATGCCCGTGTTTTTAGTGCTGTTGGTTCTGACGCATCTGGCCTCTGGGGTTCCCCTGTTGCTTCGGTAGCGAGCCGGTATACGGTTTTCATTTCTTGAGAGCCCCCCCTTCAGGATTTATCAAAATCAACTTTGACGGGAGTGTTCGTGGTAGAGCTACTGGTTCGGCATTCGTCATTCGGGGGCCGCTAGGTGATTTGTTAGCGGCGGGTGGGTTTGGTACTCTGAACTCTTCTGTTCCGATGACCAAGCTCTTTGCTGCTTGGGCGGATATTTCTTATACAGCCAAGATTCTTCATGCTCATAGGATCATGATTGAGGGTAATTCTATGACGGTCATTTCTTGGTTGCAGAGGGAGAATTGCGTTGATAGGCCCTCTAATCCGATCTTGAGGGATATCTAGTCTATTTTTTCGGAGGTTGGTACTGTTCAGATCCATCATATTTATCGCAAAGCCAATTCGGCGGCAGACTGGGTGGCTGCCTCGGTTGCTCAACATGCTGGATCTTGGATTTGGAGACTGGATGACCCCTGTTCTCTTCTTCTGCAGCAAATTTTGTATTATGATGTATCTAGGCTGATTTATACTGGACTTGTGTGATCGCCCACTTGTACCAAAAAAAAAACAAAAAAAAAAAAAAAGTTAACCTTCCCCCTCATGCCAGATGGCAAGAGCTCCTATTGGGACTGTGAATGAGCCCCATAGAATATTAGTCATTTAATTATTTACTGAATATTAAAACATTAATTTATCTTTGTCTTCATATATAAATATATATATACACGCGCTTTCCCGCAAGTTCCGTTTCGTTTTGGATTCGCTACCATCTCTCCCTCTCGAACTGAGAAGAACGGAGAGGGTGTAAAGGAGAAGAACACTAGTAGAAGAGAGAGATCTAATTTGATCCAATCAACTGATAGAAAGAGTGATCGCGAGGAGGAGGAGGCGGAGAAGGAGAATGGCGACCTCGGGGGCGGCAGAGGCGGGTGCGGAGAATGACAAGGATCCGAAGAGAAACCTGTGGAGGTTGGTGAGGCTGATCACGGATGATGACGATGGCCGGCTCGACACCTTCGACGAGGCGGCGAGGGCGCTCAAGGAGCTCAAGAATCTGACGGTCGGATGGCCGGCAGTCCCCTGCACTTCTTGTGTCCGCTCTCCTCCAAGCTGATGAAGATGAACGACCCGTGATTGTGACTTCCGGGCAGGTAAACATCGCTAGAGTCAGGGTTTCTTCCCAGTTCTTTGTATCGATTGCAATAATTCGCATCGATTAAGGTTTGAAATGCAGATTTCGATATCGTATAATGTTCTTGATGAATCAAGATTCTGTGGATTACACTTCTTGTTCTTGATTTTTTTTTTTTTTTTTTGAATGAGGTTTTAATTCCTTGGTTGTTTTATTGTTATTATTATTATTTTTTTTTTTGTTGAAAGTCGTTTGCATTTCGATGCGATTATGAGAATTTTCAGACTGTGCTGCAAGAACCTTTTCTTTTTAAGATACTCGATTTCCTAATATACTTTGACGACTATTGCGCCTAATGTGGGGTTTTTCTTATCGCCCCTTCCCGTTTCGGGATTGAAGAACTTGACAAGAATTGGATTCTTGGTTCAGTTCTTGAGCTGTGAGTTAGAAGTCAACGTGAATCTTCTGATGATGCTTGGACTCTGTTTCCAAATCCGCGTTCGATTTTTATTGGTACTTCAAGAAATCTTTTCTCCGGACACAGGGCTCAGGGTTTAGTCGATCGAATCGTTAGGGTTCGTTTTGCCGATGCTGGGACCGTGAATTGGAATATGTGCGAGTAGAAGGAATTCCTGTTACAAGGCTCTGATGCCTCCCATGTCCTTTAATCGTATAACAACCCTGTTCCTTTGTGTGATCTGAGTTTATATTTGCGGCTGTCACTTTTCTTGCAGACCTTTGACCGTCCATACATCCAGGAGTGGCTGCTCTGCGAGATCCGGACATGCCGCTGACCGATCAGGTTCTCTCCAATGGTGTATAGAGAATGGCATTCCTCCACAAAATTTCTTCATCAACCTCCATCTCTGAGCAGAAGGAAGCCGTGAAAGAGCTTCGGCTTCTCGCCGAGCGCAACAGGTTCTCCCTAGCCATCATAGGGGAGAAGCCAGACACAATCCCTCGATTGCTTTCTGTTCTCTGCTTGCCAGGCTTGAATGATGATCCAGAATTCCAAATATTTCAAAATATGAGGACAATAGGAAGATTATCAGAGATGACCCCCTAGCCTTGCCCTTCCTCGTTGAAATATTGAAGAATAGAACCATGGAGACTCGGAACAATATTAATGCAGCTTCCGCCTTTATCCTGTTTTCAGCACTTGATGCCTTGGTCCGGTTATCAGCATTTGGTTCCGTGAAGTCAAAGATTGCTGAATTGGGATGCCTTGGCTGAATGACTTGAAGGTGTATTTATGGTGTTCAACTAAAGCAAATGAAACACAGTCCATGTGATTCATGCAGTCTGCCCCACGCTGGTTCGAAGAACGATCATCATTTTTTTTGATGAAAAATTGGAGGCTACAAAGTTCCCCTAAGTTTACTAAAGAGAGAAGCATTTAAGGTTTGAAGCATATCTGTAAACCAAAGGAGGCTGCTAGACGGAGGAGGGGGGAGGGAGGAGGTCGCGGTTGGAGGCAGGGAAGAGGAGGGGCTGAGAGACGAAGGAGGAAGGATGTTAGGATGGTGAAGAACCTTAATTGATGGATTAGGTTAGTATAGACACTATCAGTATCTTGCAGCGAAATAAAAATTTTAAAATTTTAAAATAGGATGACCAAGTTTTAAATCATATCTAAAACTTATTTACTTAGTAGTGGCATGATCAAAGATCAGATCTAATGTAGCAAAAAATTTAAACATAAATTTTTAACTCATTAAATCGAAATATGCAACTAGAATTTATCCTATTGGATCACTGATCCCGAACTAGAGCTGTTCACATAACTGACCTTTATGAATATCTATGTGGGGATGAAGACTACTCAAAATGGATGGATCATCGGGTGCTAGCACCTTGCAGATTCATTTGATGAAGATGGTTCAGTAAACTCTTTGCTGAATCAACGTTCTTGTGCCTGATCTCCTCATCAAGAACTAGCATTGTCTCTTATTTCTTCCCAACTAGATATAATATAGGGTAGAAGAATAGAAGAAATGAAGACTTTCTAAGTCTAAGGGATCTTTTAACCTATGTGTTGACTCAATTATTGATTTTGATGATTAACAAAGACATGGGTATATTCATTATGTTTCTGACAAATTTGAGAAGTGTTTCAGGCATTAAGAATGTTTAATTATTAAAATGACACACAAAATCAGTTTAGAATTAAGTTTCAAATAGAATTATTTAAGTTCAGATCTTGGAGTCGACACCTACAATGTCCGGAGCCGATACCAGAGAGTATCAGAACATTTCTAAGTTTTCGGCACGATTTGGAGTTGACACCTGAAACTCTGGAGCCGACTCTAACCTGAGATATAGAGAAGTGCTTTCTACGTCAGTTTTTGGAGCCGGCACCCTGAGTTCGGGAGCCGACACCTGGAGTTTGGGAGGCGACACCTGGAATCTCTAGAGCCGACTCTAACCTGAGAACATAGATCGTATTTTTGAGACATTGTCAGAGCTGACACCCTCGGTTTTGGGAGCCGACACCTAAATGTGGCGGCCGACATATTACTTTTTCGAAGCCGACTCCCCAACTAACTTTTTATTTACTTTTTAGAAACCCGAGTTGGAGCCGACACCTGCAAATTTGGAGCCGACTCCAACCTATCAGGAACGGATTTTCAAATGTCAGAACGGACTCCAACGATAATATTTTTCCACCTAATCTCTAACAACTATATTTCTTTATGTGTAGAAGCAATCCAAGTACTCTGTATCGGCTATTTTCTCACCTAATCATGGATTAAGAGATCTATAAAAGGGGGCAACCACCCGTTTGAAAAAGCGATTGAGAAAAAATCAGAAAAATCAAGTGAAAAAGAGAGATATTTCAAAGAAAAAATCTCAGAGTGCACGCCCATTATCTGAAGAGAGATTCAAAAGAAATCCAAAGCTTTCAAAGATCATTTTCGAAGGATTCACAAAGAAAGAAAGAAGAAGCTCAAAGCCCCTTTTTTCTCAACTTCTCTACAACAACCTTCTGTGAAGAATCAGAGCTGGAGCTTGATTCAACCATTCAAGATAGGAGAGGAAAAGAAGAAAAGCTTACATTCAAATCACTTCAAACAGGCTTTTCTAATCCTTGTCTTTTTAAATTGAATATTTGCTTATTTGAAGAGCTGTTTTGTATTGTAAACTTTATTTTCAAATTGTTGTTTGCTAATTCAATCAGGGGATTGAATTTGTGGAGATAGTATACCTCGGGACAAGCTAAGGTTAGCTTGTGGTTTGGGTTTTGTGGAGGTAGTATACCTATTCGAAGATCCCCCTTTCGCTCTCGGCCACTTGGCATGCCCACACGATCCATCGCACATTTGTAGCAGGGTGTCACCATGCCTTATAACAGCGTATGGTCCATTGTATGTCTGTCACTATGCGCGACCATACCCCATTGCATCATGCGATCTGCCACCTGCCTGCTACTGTGCGCGGTCACATCCAGCGGTGGTGCGTTCCAGATATAGCCCCATATGCAGGACACCTATGAGGCCGTGCTGACCAATGACGCAAGACACCTCCAGCATGTACGGTGACAATACGATCTGTCATTGTCAGCCCTA
This sequence comes from Calamus simplicifolius, assembly GCA_900491605.1. Lineage (NCBI taxonomy): Eukaryota > Viridiplantae > Streptophyta > Magnoliopsida > Arecales > Arecaceae > Calamus > Calamus simplicifolius. The sequence continues at coordinate 269,196 of UESW01004158.1, forward strand.
TATTTTGTCCGTTATCGAACTGGGCTCCTGGAAGTCAGCAATCATCGGGAATAGAAGGGGGATCTTCGAATAGGTATAAAGCATACGCCCATGCCGTAGGCAGGGGGACTTGAACTCTGATTTTTCTAGCTCTTTTCCACTAGTTAAGGCCTAACTGTTTAGTTCCCTTCGGCTAAATAGTTCTCATCTGTTCCCAAGTGACTGACTTGAGCATCGGAGGGTCCCCACCGGAGCATCTGGTCTCCGGGGACTTTTCTTGCAGGAGTCCGGCGAGGAGGACGTCTGTTTCCCCGGCGCTTGAAGGAAGTGACTTGGCGTCATCAGCTTGGCGCGCTAGGTAGGGGGGCGAAAGAGATGGGCATCGAACCAGCAATCTGCAACTCTTCTCTCTTCAAGATTTTGAGTCATAGTGACAACCCGTGCGAAAGGGGGCTCTGTCAGTTGCGCTAGGGGGTAGCGCCAAGGAGCTGATCCACTGGTGGTTGCCCCCTCAGCTCTTCCGGCCGGCATCTCGGCACTACCGCATCCTAAGGAGGCTGGACCTTCCGCTCCTCCGGTTGACGTCCCTGCGCCTCCTCCCCATCAGCTCCAGGAAGACCGGTTCACCGCTCTAGCCACGCAAGTCCAATCCTTGGCGGCGGTGGTCCAAGGCATGCAGTATTAGTAGGCGGCCCAATGATAGCCGAAGCCATTTCCATCAGTTCTGGGCATGGTGCAACCCAGCTAGCATTCTTCCCGAAGGAGGTCGCCGGTACCGGAAGCTTGCCACTGTCATGCCTCGCCCAAGCCTTATCACCGGGAGGCCTCCAAGAGACCCCGATCACCTTCTCACCATGCCAGCGTTTCCCCCAGGTGGCGACATGGGAAGGAGAAGGAGCGCCCTTGCAGACATAATCGTCACTTCCCCCATCTTCAGAATCCTCGGGGGAAGGTTCCTTTGATGGCCGGATAGCCCGTCGGGCCAAGCGTCGACTCGACGAGTACAACCAGCGGTTGGAGGAACTCAGCCACCGGATCACCCACCTGCCTGAGACGGATTATGATAGCCAGCCTCCGCTATCTCACCGCATCATGGAAGAGCCCATCTCCACCTGGTTCTGCCTCCCCCAGCTGGATCCTTATGATGGGACTATAGATCCTCTGGACCACCTAGAAAGCTACAAGGTACTCATGCAGGTACAGGGGGCCACCGATTCGCTCATCTGCATCGCCTTCCCTGCAACCCTGAAGAAGGCTGCCCGAGCTTGGTACTCTCACCTATGGCCGCGGAGTATCGATTCCTTCCGTCAATTGGAAAGAGCCTTTTTGGCCCACTTTGATACCTGCCGGAAGATTCCAAGAGTAGCTGACAGCCTTTTCACTGTCCAATAGAAGAGCGGCAAGCCTTTGCGGGATTATGTTGCTCGGTTTAAGGAGGCGGCTCTAGAGGTTTACAATTTTGAAGATTCAGTGGCCACTTTGGCCCTGAAGCGAGGGCTCCGTCTGTTCCGCTTCGTGTACTCCCTGGATAAAAAGCCGCCCGGTTCTTACACCAAACTTTTGACCGAGCCCAGAAGTATATCCATGCTGACGAGGCTAACTCCTCCCAGCACGAGGCAAGTGGGAGCACCCTCAAGAAGCCAGCCCGTCTTGAGCCTGTTGAAGTTCAACCCCAGAAACCTGAACCTCCCCGCCGACCAGACAATCGTCCCTGAGCTCCTGCACAGAGAGATGGACCCTACACTCCACTGCTCGCCCCTATATCGCACATCCTGCTTGAGATTGAGGGTGAGTCCTATCTTCAGTGCCCACCTCCGATGAACCCAAGGATCCCCCACAACAAGAACCTCTACTGCCGATACCATCGGGACCATGGCCACGACACCAACGACTGTCGCCAGCTGAAGAAGGGGATAGAGGATCTTATCCAGCGTGGCCATCTGGGGAAGTTTATTCGGAAGAACAACCCGGATACTCCTAACCCGTCAGCACCTCCGCCGTCGATGATCGACAATGCTCCAACTGAGAAGACGGTGGTGATGATTTCCTAGGGGGCACGTGGCCCGCCCAAGAGGTAGAGGGGGGGAGTTAGATCCTGTAATTCCTTTCTTTAAGGAGGACTTAGAGGGGGTGGTGAATAAAAACGATGATAGCATCGTCGTGACCATGATGATCGCTAAGCATCCTGTAAAAAGAATTCTGGTTGATAGCGGAAGCTCAGTGGATGTTTTGAATTATGATGCTTTTGTTCGCATGAACCTGTCCCCCGACCTGCTCCAGCCCATCGCCATGCCCCTGATGGGGTTCACTGGGGACTCCATGAAAGTCGAGGGGGAGGTCACTCTTCCTATTACGGCTGGCACGGCCCCACGCCAAAGCACCGTCCTCATAAATTTCCTGGTGGTCCGGGTGCCTCTCGCCTATAACGCAATCCTCGGGAGACCTGGGCTCAATCTTTTGGATGCTGTCATATCCACTAAACGACTCCTCGTAAGGTTCCCTGCCAGGGAGGGAGTCGGGGAGATGTGGGGGGAGCAGAACCTGCTCCCACTTTGCTATCATAGGCCCCTAGTCCGCAGGAGGCGGCGACTGCACCTGCATCAGAGATACTGGACCCCCGGGACCTGGAGAGAAGAGGAGAGCCGACTGAGCGCCTGCTTGCTTTCCCTCTCGAAGAGGACCCGACAAAGACAATCCAGATTGAAGCCCTACTCACAGAGGAGGCCCGTGACTAGCTCTCACTTTCCTACGGGCTAACGCAGATGCTTTCGCCTGGTCGGCATCCGACATGCCAGGATTTCGAAGGAAGTGATCACCCACCAGCTCAACATCAGGCCGGAGTACTGACCCATTAGGCAGAAGAAGAGGAGCTTCGCCCCTGACAGGCAAAAGGCTGTGGATGAGGAGGTGCGAAAGCTATTGGCAGCCGGTCACATCCATGAGGTACACTACACTGACTGGCTAGCGAATGTCGTGATGGTTCGCAAGGCCAGTGGGAGCTGGAGGATGTGCGTGGACTTCACTGATCTCAATAAGGCATGCCCCAAAGACAGTTTTCCACTGCCCCGGATCAACCAGCTAGTGGATGCCACGTCCGGGCACGAAACTCTTAGCTTCATGGATGCCATTTCGAGGTACAACCAGATTAGGATGAACCCGGCTGATGAAGAATCCACCTCCTTTGTCACTGAAAAAGGGCTCTATTGTTACAAGGTAATGGCGTTTGGGTTGAAGAATGCTGGAGCTACCTATCAGAGGTTGATGAATAAGGTCTTTGAGGACCAGCTCGGGCGTAACATGGAGGTGTACGTGGACGATATGCTAACCAAGAGCACCAATGCTACTGACCATGTCACCGACCTTGCAGGGACCTTCAACAACCTATGCCGGTACAAAATGAGGCTGAATCCCTGCAAGTGTGCCTTTGGGGTGGCGGTAGGCAAGTTCCTGGGTTTTATGGTAACTCAGCGGGGAATGAAACCAATCCTGACAAGATCCGGGCTATCTTGGATATGAGGCCCCAGCTAATAAGAAGAAGGTGCAATGCCTAACCGAAAGGGTGGCGGCCTTGAGTCGCTTCATGTCGAGATCGACAGAAAGGTGCCTACCCTTCTTTAAGTCGCTGTGCAAGGTCAGCGGCTTCGAGTGGACAAAGGAGTGTCAGGATGCCTTTGAAGAGTTGAAGCGATTTCTATCCACTCTCCGCTGTTGTCCAAGCCGGAGGGCGGGGAGGAGCTCTCCTGTACCTCGCAACCTTCCTAAAGGCCGTAGTTATGTGCTCATGCGCATGGAGCCCAACGGGATGCAGAGGCCGATCTACTACACCAGCAAGGTACTTCATGATGCTGAGACAAGATACACTAGAACTGAGAAGATCATTTTTGCCCTGGTGGTCTCTGCCCAACGCTTCCGACCCTACTTTTAGGCTCATCCCATCGTGGTGCTCATGGATCAACCTCTTCAGGCCATTTGTCTCGTCCTGACACCTCCGATTGGCTGGCCAAATGGGCCATCAAACTAAGTGAGTTTGACCTATCTATTCAGCCAAGGTCAGCCATGAAGTCTCAGGTGTTAGCTAATTTCTTGGTCGAGTGTACTTGGATTGAGGAACGTACGGAGGAATCACATCCGAAGGAACGTATGGACTCCTCCTCAGCCAAGGAGGTAGAGAAGGAAGACTGGATCTTGCACGTGGATGGAGCAGGCAATTCTCAGGGAAGCGAAGCCGGGCTCATCCTTGCAAGCACCGAGGGGGAGGTGGTGGAGTATGCCCTTCGGTTCTAATTCCGGCCACTAATAACCAAGCAGAATATGAGGCCCTATTGGTGGGGATGAGGCTGGCTGAGGAGCTTGGTGCAGGGTGTTTGAGAGCCTTCACGGACTCCCAGCTTATTTCTGGGCAAGTTTCTAGAGAATACGAAGCTAGAGACCCGACCATGTCTCGTTACTTGAGTAAGGTGCAGCTCGAAGCCTCTCGGTTCTCTTACTTTCGTGTCAGCTACATTCTCCAGGAGAAGAATGCCAGGGCTGACGTGCTGTCCCGTTTGGCCACCTCGGCTGATGAGACACAGGGAAGAACGTATGTGGAGCACTTGCAGACCCCAAGCATTGAAGCTGTGGAAGAGGCATTGCCGGTTGCGCAAGGGCCCTCTTGGATGGATGCCTATGCACGATATTTGACCGACGACACTCCTTGAGGACCCCGCGGAGGCTAGACTGCTCAAGCGGCGGGCCCCAAGGTTCCTGATAATGGACGGGAGGCTCTATCGAAGGTCATTTTCGTACCCGATCCTCAAGTGCATAGGGCCAGCGGAAGCAGACTACATCTTGCAGGAAATCCATGAAGGCATCTGCGGGAGTCATCTGGGGGGCAGAGCCCTAGCTCACAAGGCTCTACGACATGGTACTATTGGCTGACCATAAAGGAGGACGCGGCCGAGCTTGTTAAGAAGTGTGATAGCTGCCAGCGCCATGCCAATATTCAGTGACAGCCGACGTCTCAACTAACTCCCTTGGTGGTAGCTTGGCCCTTCGCCAAATGGGGTATGGATATCTTGGGACCATTTCCCCTGGCCTTCGGACAGCACAAGTTCCTCCTGGTGGCCATCAATCACTTCACCAAATGGATTGAAGCTGAAGCCCTTGCTAAAATCACTGAAAGCAAGGTGAGATCCTTCTTTTGGAAATCTATCATATGCTGGTTCGGGCTACCCCATACTCTGGTCACCGACAACGGTCGGCAGTTCGATAACGTGCCCTTCCAAGGGTTCTGCACCGAACTCGGCATCCACCAGAGATTCACTTCCATCGGACACCCCCAGACCAATGGAGCGGCCGAGGTGACCAATCGCAACACTCTCCAAGGACTAAGAGCCCGACTAGATGATTGCAAGGGGTGCTGGGTAGAGGAGCTCCACAATGTGCTATAGGCCTACCATACGACGCCACGAGCCCCCACCGGAGAAACTCCGTTCAGCCTGGTCTTTGGGTCCGAAGCTGTCATCCCGGTGGAGATAGTCTCCCGAGTCCTCAGGTGGAGTCGTATAATGAGGAAGACAACTTGGACCAGCTGCGGGCCAACCTCGACCTGGTGGAGGAGGTGCAAAATCGAGCGCGGCTGCGGATGGCGGTCTACCGACAATGAGCTGCCAGGTACTACAACGCCCGTGTGCGTCCCAAGACTTTCTTACCGGGAGACTTGGTCCTTCGACGAGCTGAAGTCTCAAAGCCGACGGAAGGAGGCAAGCAGCTCCGAATTGGGAGGGGCCCTACCGGATCGCCGAGACACTCCGTCACGAGGCATACAAGATCGAAGAGCTGGATGGGAGGCCGCTGCCACGAACATGGAACGTCGACAACCTCCGTCGATACTATCAGTAGTACATTTCCTTTCGGCATTAAATACCATGATAGTATCCTTGTGGGTTTTGACCCTTCACTTCTCATCAATGAACTTAAATTCTAGTCTCTCAGTTTTTACAAAGCCCAGTGTACCACTGGCAGAGCGATGTTCCATTGGGTCTCAACAGCTTAAGCCCAACCCCCACCAGCACTTAAAGCCCTGGGCCAGCTAGGCACAAAGCTCGAATCCAGTCGGCACGAAAGCCCTGGGCTAGCCAGGCACGAACCTAGTGTACCACTGGTAGAGGACGTACCATCGGCTTCAGCAGCTTATGCCGACCCCCGTCGGCACTTAAAGCCCTGGGCCAGCCAGACACAAAGCCCAACTTCGATCGACACGAAAGCCCTGGGCCCGCCAGGCACAAAGCCCAGTGTACCACTGGCAGAGCGATGTACCATCGACTCTCAGCAGCTTAAGCCCGACCCCCGTCGGCACTTAAAGCCCTGGGCCAGCCAGGCACAAAGCCCAGTGTACCCTGGCAGAACGATATACCATCGGCTCTCAGCAGCTTAAGCTTGACCCCGTCAGCACTTAAAGCCCTGGGCCAGCCAAGCACAAAGCCCAACTCCGAACGGCACAAAAGCTCTGGGCCAACCGACACAAAGCCCAGTGTACCACTGGCAGAGCGATGTACCATCGACTCTCAACAGCTTAAGCCTGACCCCCATCAGCACTTAAAGCCTTGGGCCAGCCAAGCACAAAGCCCGACCCCATCGACACTTAAAGCCCTGGGCCAGCCAGGCACAAAGCCCGACCCCCGTTGGCACTTAAAGCCCTAGGCCAGCCAGCACAAAGCCTGACCTCCGTCGACACTTAAAGCCTTGGGCCAGTCAGGCACAAAGCCCGACCCCCGTCGGCATTTAAAGCCCTGGGCCAGCCAGGCACAAAGCCCGACCCCCATCGGCACTTAAAGCCCTAGGCCAGCCAGGCACAAATCCCCAACCCCCGTTGGCACTTAAAGCCCTGGGCCAGCCAGGCACAAAGCCCGAGTCCCGTTGGCACTTAAGGCCCTGGGCCGCCAGGCACAAAGCCCGGTATACCCCCAGCAAAGCGAAGCGTCATCAGTCCTCAGGAGCCCGTTAGCCTCGACCTCTTGAGTCCAATGCCTCAACCCCAGGAAGCCCATCCTTCATGGCCCTAAGGTTTGGTCCTATCTAGCCAAGTCAGCTATTCGCGAAAAGAATTAAAGGTTACCCCTCAGCGCTGATGAAGCCTCGAGAGGTCGCACACCATTAACCAATGAATTTGGGGTAGAGATTGTAGATGGACAAAGACAATTCATCTTGAGGGAAAGTGATATTTCATTAATTTAAAGTGATTACAAAAGCGTTGACCTAGTCGGATTACAAAAATAAAATACAAGTGGAGGCTTACGATTCAGTCGGTGCGGGCTCGTCATTGGATGAGGCCAACTTCGAGAGACGCTCTGGTTTGACCTCTAGGGCTTGAGGAAAGTTTAAGTCCCGAGTGACTTTCTCCTTCCCATGCTAGAATCCTTGAAAAAATGCCCCCGCTGAAGCTTCTGCCAGCTTGTCTATAAAGCGCTCGGACGCCTTGAATTCTTCTATGACCCTGGCGGTCCTAGCCGCGATGGCTGCTTCCACCTCGGCAGCTCGAACTCCCTTCTCTGTGGTGAGAGCTACGTTGTTGCCCTCTCAGCCTCCTGGGCACAATGTGCCTCCTCCTCGACTTTATCAGCCCTCTCCTCTACCGCTGTTACCCTCTCCTCCGCCGCCCTTGCCCTCTCCTCGGCCTCGGTCGCCCGACTCTCGATTGCTTGGGTGGCCGAGGTTAGCTCAGAGATGTGCAGATCTCTGGTTGCGATGGCATTTTGGCATCCGTCATTTGACGGAGCACCGCCCGCAAGCGATTGGACTCAACCTCCACTCGGCTCTCAGTAGCCCTTACCTCACTGGCCCAGGCAGTTCTGGCTGACTCCAGGGCCCCCTCGGCCGCCTCCGCACGATGACGAGCTTCCTCGGCCTCCTTCTGGGCCTCCCATAGAAGGGCCTCACTCTGTGAATGACCTCCCTTGTAGCCCTTAGGGAGTTCGCAAGCTGCGTGCAGTTTCCATGTCAAAAAAAAAGAGAAGAGAAAAAGATAAATGCGGAGGCAAAGGGTTGCAATACAACTTACTATGACGAGGGCCGCGTAGGACTCTCGGTAGAATGTAGCCGCCTTCAAGTGGCTAAGCTCCTCCAGGACCTCAGGCATGAAGACTGATGAGAGGATCGGCTCTGCCCAGCGCCCGTCGTTTAGAATGGAGTCCGAGGTGGCCCTGGTCTGGCTCCATTCCCTTCGGCTGCCTCGGCATTACCAGACTCGGTGTGCGGGCTGCTCATTGGCATCTGCTCGGGGGGTGGGCTTGCTGCCCCTGATGGCCCCTCACCCAGCTCCTGGCTGCCCCGGGAGGGTCGCTCTACTGGGAGCTAAGAGCTCCTCCACCACCGCTGGCTCCTCTGCTACCGCCGGCTCCTCCACAGCCAACTCCTTCATTGGTACCCCCTCGGTCACTGCCCTTTCTGGCGGGGTGTCGGCTGTGAGGTCAATCTTCGGGGCGACCGGGGGCTCTTGTGGTGCCGGTGGCTCGGGCTCCTGTACCATCGGGCGTTTTGGAGCCGGTACTCACGATCTTCACTTGGTCCTTCCCGGGCCCTCTTCTTGGCGACGGCCCTCAGGAGTTTCTGGGTTGGGACCTTCATGGCTGTACAACTTCGGTTAGGGTTGGTACAAAAAAAAAGGGAGAACGATGACACAGGAAGACTTTGACTAAGTATAAGAGAGACTTACCGCGGTGAGAAATGAGACCCGTCGACTGGAGGTTCTCTTCCGTTAAGAGCAGGGTGTACCGGGATGTCGGTAGCCAATAGTCGCCCTACGCTTCCTTGTCTCCGGGGTGGACAGTGGAATTTGCGTTACCTCGGAGATCGGGGTCCCCACACCGGGCCTTGACTTGGTCAAGATTTGCAAAGAAGAACCAGGATTTCCATCCCTTGATAGAGGAGGAAAGAAGAGTTTCAAGACTCGGCCAGGTCGGGGCTGAAATAGCCACTAACCCTTTTGAGACCGAAGAATGTAGAATAAGCAAAAAGAGAAACCCGGGGTGTGATTTGGAGATGGTGGCAGAGAACAACGAAGGCGCTAATGACCCTAAGGGAGTTTGGGACCAACTGTGAAGGGGTCAGGGAGTAGTAATCGAGGAGGCTTGCAAAAAAAGAGGGGAGGGGTAGACGGAGGCCTACCCTCAAGAGATCTCGTAGATGGCCACTCGACCGGGTCGAGAGGAGATCACCCGGTCGTCGGGAGTTGGAAGATAAAGCCCAATCTCTCGAGGGATTTGGTAATGGGCCCGGATGTTTGCTAGATCCTGGCATGTTACCATGGAGGCGACCCCTTCTGGGGATTCCGCCCCCACTCTCGAGAGGCACTGGCCCCCGCATGGTGGCCCCTCGACGGAGCTCTACCAGCCGCCACAGGACGCCTCCCTATGGGAGCCTCCCCGGTGACCCTCCGCTGGGCCAGAGGGATGCAGTCCTCCGGATCGAAGGACCACTCGAGGGGAGGAGAAGGGGAAGGAGAAGAAGGAGAGGCTCGAGGCCTCTCCGACGAAGAACGATTCTCTGAATCATCCTCCGCAGACCAGGACTGGGAACTCATGGCGAGAAGAAGAAACAGAGGAACCTAGAAGGAGCAAAGGCTGACATAGGAAGGAAAGTGACGCGCGCAGGCTCTGAGGTTGCAGGGGGACCAGGAAGCAGAAGATCAAGGAAGCGCAGAGGAAGAAGACGATAGCAGGAACAGAATGGCTACTTTCGACCTTCCGTCCGGGTTTTATTCAGTTTCAAATCGTCCTGCCATGCCTCGTCCACCACGTAGACTCTCACAATAGGATGGACCACCTCAGAAACCGCTGAGCACGGGATACGATTTGCTTTCGGCCAATGATGGGATGCCACTGACATCGCCGCTATGATGGGTAATGATGGCATGACTTTCTTCACGGATTCCGATGGATCAACCCTGCTTCGAGTACGATCACCGCAAATCGGGTGGATAGTATTGGTCGCCTTTCCACATCCCCACACCACCCGCATAAAATTGTCGCAGCGCCCATAGGCACGTGTCCGAAGGCGGTTTGCGATGGGTGGGGATCAGCCACTTAGGGGGTGACACCCCTTTCGCCTTACTGGGGTGGGCCCACTCCGTCTTAGGGGTGAGGGGGCATCTGATATGACTGATCCAACGCCGTCGGAATAAACGACAACGATAATAGCGACTGACGGAGGCTCTCTCACAACCCCCGAGACCCCCTCTCGGTCTTGGGCCACATGAACAGTGTTTCAACCCCCGAGACCCCCTCTCAGTCTCGGGCCACATGAACGGTGTCTCCACCCCCGAGACCCCCTCTCGTTTCGGGCCACATGAACAGTGTTTCAACCCCCGAGACCCCCTCTCGGTCTTGAGCCACATGAACAATGTCTCAACCCCCGAGACCCCCCTCTCGGTCTCGGGCCACATGGACAGTGTCTCCACCCCCGAGACCCCTCTCGGTCTCGGGCCACATGAACAGTACTTCGACACCCGGCGCACGATCCGGCCCACTCTAGGCCACCTGGCATGCCCACACGATCCGCCGCACATCTGTAGCATGTGTGACCATGCCTCATAACAGCGTATGGTCTGTTATATGTCTGTCACTGTGCGCGACCATATCCCATTACACATGCGGTCCGCACCTGCCCGCTACTGTGTGTGGTCACATCTAGCGGTGGCACGCACCAGATATAGCCCCAGATTAGGACACCTATAAGGCCGTGTTGACCAATGATGCGAGACACCTCCAGCATGTACGGTGACAATACGATCTATCATTATCAGCCCCATATTTTGTCCATTATTGAACTGGGCTACTGAAAGTCAACAATCATCGGGAACAGAAGGGGGATCTTCGAACAGGTTAAACCATACGCCCATGCCGTAGGCATGGGGACTTGAACTCTGGTTTTTCTAGCTCTTTTCCACTAGTTAAGCCCTAACTGTTTAGTTTCTTAGGCTAGATAGTTATCATCTATTCCAAGTGACTGACTTGAGCGTCGGAGGGTCCCCACCGGAGCATCCGGTCTCCAGAGACTTTTCTTGCAGGAGTCCGGTGAGGAGGACGTCCGTTTTCCCAGCGCTGAAGGAAGTGACTTGGCGTCATCAATAATGATGATGAAGATGATGATGAGGCAGCTCTCCTTGCTAGAAAATTTAAGAAATTTATGCAAAGAAGGAGACCTTCCATAAGAAAAGGTATGAAACTAAAATGGAAGGAGAAAGGGAGAAAGAGAAGGACAAAGAAAAGAAAAAGAACCCTTGATATGTTATGAGTGTAAGAAGCCGAGGCATTTCAGATATGAATGTCCTCAATTAAAGAAGGGTTACAAGAAGAAGAAGAAGGCATATATGGCAACATGGAGTGATAGCAAAGAATCCTCTTCCGAGGAGGAACAAAAGGAAGTTGCAAACATTTGCTTTATGGCAAACGACGATGAGGTAAGTTCTGAAACTCATGATTTTACATTTGATGAATTATATGAGGCATTTAATGAGCTAGTTAGTGACTTCAAAATTTTGAAAAAGAAAAACAAATCTTTAAAAACTAAAAATTTAAATCTTCTTAAAAAGAAAAATGAATTAACTCTTGAATTAAAGATTTAAAAGTTGAAAAGGAAGGTTTTCTAAAAGAAAAAGAATCAATTTCCAATGAAAACATTAGTTTAAAGAAAGAAGTTGATAAGTATAAAAACATTGTTGATAAATTTACATATAGCTCAAAAAAATTAAATTTACTTTTAAGTAATCAAAGAGCAGTTTTGATAATGCCGGATTAGATTATAGACCTCACATGAAACAAAAATATGTAAACAATTTCTTTATTAAGAAACCTAACAAAATGATGTTTCATGTTATCATTACAACAAGAAAGGTCATAAATCTTATGAATGCAATTTTAGAAAACTAATAAGAATTTAAATATTAAAGGCAAGAAAATATGGGTTCCAAAAGGAATAATTTTTATTGCGACTAACCATGAAAGATCCAAGAAAGCTTGGGTACCTAAACATAAGACTTGATTATCTTGCAGGAGTGTCTTACAGCCAAAGGATCAAAACGAAAGTGGTATCTTGATAGTGGCTGCTCAAGGCACATGACGAGTGACAAGGATCAATTCATCACCCTTGAAGATAAAAGGAGGAGTTATTACTTTTGGAGACAATGGCAAAGGTTAAATTATGGGCCTTGGTAAAATTCAAATAACTCCATCCACCTTTATTAAGAATGTTTTATATGTTGATGGTTTTAAGCATAATTTAAATTAGCATTAGCCAATTGTGTGATAAAGGTTTTAAAGTTTCATTTGAAGCTCTATCTAACTGTTTCTAATTCCATTAATAATAGCATTGTATTTATTGGAAATAGAAATGACAATATATACTTAATTGATTTAGACAATTTGTCTACTAGTAATCATTGCTTAGTTGCTGATAATGCTAATGTAAAT